>PVJI01003089.1:0-81441 GCA_004026765.1 Micronycteris hirsuta
TTTCAGAATCTGGTATAAGAGGAGAGAAGCAGAGTCCTGGCTCCTGTGACGGAGCTGCAGAGGGAAAACACTAATCGCCAGCACACATATAAGCACTATACACCTGGCACTCCTCTGGGTGCTTACAGCCCCTGGAGAGGGATACTAGTATGATGCCAGTTTATAGATTTGGAAACTGAGGCACAGAGAGATTTTTGGGGTTTTTTTTCCTAAATTGCCTGAGATGACGCATCTAGTAAGTTGAGAACAGGACCGGCCATGCGGTATGGCTCCAGAACCTGTTCTCTTAACTGCAATCTGTTTTTTGTTTGTTTGTTTGTTTGTTTGTTTGTTTGTTTTTAACAGCTTTTTATAGATTTTATTTATTTATTTTTAGAGAGAGGAGAAGGGAGGGAGACAGAGAGGGAGAGAAACAGCAATGTATGGTTGCCTTCTCGCATGGCCCTCACAGGGGACCTGGCCCGCAACCCAGGCATGTGCCCTTGACTGGGAATCGAACCGGGACCATCTGGTTCCCAGCCCGCGCTCAATCCACTGAGCTACACCAGCCAGGGCTGAAATCTGTTTTTTATTATCCTGAGCTGGCACTCAGAATGAGCTAACTACCTGAGAAATAGTGTTATATGTGATGGGGAGGTTCTATCATCTATCATAAATATGATTAGATGAATTGGATGAATGGATTTAATTCATTCATCAACTAATATTAAGCATTTCCTATGCCCTCTGTGATCAGCACTGCACAAGACTCGTGTGGCTTCTGCGTATAAGAAGCTTAGGGATGGCGGAGGAAACAAACAAGAAATAAGCAAACACCCAACTAAATAAAATAATCACAAATTATGATCAGACTGATGAAGGAAGCACCAAACATGGTAGGAGAAAGAATGACTGGGGCAGTGTTTGGGGCAGGAAGGACTCTTTTCCTGGCTCACTCTCTGAACCAGCCTCACTGGCCTCTGTGCTGTTCTTTGAAACCACCAGGCACACTAGGGCTCTTGCACTGGCTGTTCCTTCTGCTTAGAAAAGATTTCCCTCAGTTAGCTACATGGCTAACTCCGTCACCTCCTCAGGGCTTTGTATAAACGTCACCTGCTCAGTGAGGCTTTACAGTTTGTCTGCTTCTCCTTGTCAAACCACAAGAGCAACGATCTTTGTTCTGTTCACTGAACAGTGTGTGACACAGAGCAGGTGCGCAAAAATATTTGTTGAATGAGTGTAAATGACTTTCCCAAGGTCACACAACTGGGAGGCGGCATGGCTGATATTCGAATCCAAATTTATTTGGCTCCAAAGCTATAGAATCTTCTTCCTAGGGCTGCTATGAGGCACCAGTGAGTTCACATGTGTTAGCCACTTAACACCGTGCCTAGTCCAGAGGTTAATGCACCATACATTTATTATTATTATTATTATCATTATCATCATCATCATCAACAGCCCCTCTCTCCTCCTGGGCTCATTTTTCTGTATTCAATAATAGTTCAGGCAGCTCTTTGGGGGCAGGACTTCAAGCCTGACGGGGCAGACGCAGTGATGTAGTTCTCAGGAAGGAAAAATGCAGGTGTCTCTGAATAGCCGCTCACTAGACGCTGCTCACTAGACGACCCACTCCTTCATGTGGCCCCAGCCACTTTGCAACTGACCTGAAATTGTTCTCCCACAAATGCAAACAACACACACTTCCCTTCTTATGCGAAAGAGGAAGTCAGTCAGCAATTTACCTTGAGTCATTTGTTTCGAGAAGGAAGCCTGAGCAATTGGCAGAAGGTGGTGGAAGGAGGAGGGTTGCTGGAAGGGAGAAAGAAGGCCTGGATTCTGGGAGTACTACCCCTTCTCAGTGACTACACTGAACAAGTCCCCTCCCTAGCCTTGCTTTTCTGACTTGGAAAGTGGGACACTGACCTTCACCTCATCTGCTGCTCTGCATAGAACTAGTTGTGGATGCATGCGTGTGTGTGTGGAGAGCTGGGAAAATGTAAGCACATTTAACTGAGAGGGGCTGGAGTCGCCTCTAGGTCTACAAGTTAAACATAACAGATCTGGATTTAAATCTCTCCCCATCTTTCTAGCTGTGCATCCCTGGGCAAGTAATGGAAACTCTCTGAGTCTTGGTTTCTTTTCCTATAAAATGGATCCTTGGTTTTCTCAGCTGTGAAATAATAGCTTATCTCCTAAACCGGTTTTTCATTGTTGACTGAAATATGCACATCAAGGGCTAGGAAGCACCTAGGCTCAGAGCAAGCTCTCAGGAACCACGGCTCTTGTTTTCAATCCTCGATGACCTCTCACTTCCTCACCTCTCCCCTGTGCAGTCTTTTCCAAAGCCAGCTGTGCCAGGACAAAGCCCTTCTGGGAGTGATTCTAACAGACCTTCTCCCACATTTGTGAGGCCACAGATAATTGTTAAAATAGAGGGTAATTTTATTTATATTTTTACTTTGTAAAAGTAATATGTTCATGGTAGAAAAAAAATTTTAAGTACAAAAGTAAAAAGAAGAAAATAGAGATTACAGATAATGTCATCACCCAGAGATAATCACTATTGACAGTTGGGTGACTTTCCTTCCTGATTTCTCTTTAATGCGTGTGTAACAGGATATTAAATGCAGGTTTCCTTTGGTCTTGCTGTGAGGTATAGGCCACGAATGCCAGGGACCACCCAAGTAGGGCCTGTGGAAGGATGGATAAACCGGCTGGACCAGCATTAACCCATCGCCCATCTCTGAACATCACAGAGCGTGTGTGTGTGTGTGTGTGTGTGTGTGTGTGTGTGTGTGTGTGTGTGTGTGTGTGTGTGTGAGAGAGAGAGAGAGAGAGAGAGAGAGAGAAAGAAAGAGAGACAGAGAGAGGAGAGGCTGGTTGGGAGGGATTCTCTCGGAGAGGACTATTGGTTACAGTTTGGTCCTCACTGCAACACCCCAGACAGGAAGGGTGAGGGTGTTCTCTTCCTTCATTTTAGGGTAGGGAGGGGGCTTAAAGGGAACTTGACAAGTTCGCAATGTGTCTCAGGGGTCCAGACCAAGGAGAAAGGGAAGTCGAAGGCAATGACCCACTCTCCTATCACCCACACTTCCGCCAACAGAAAGCTTATGGTGCTGAACTGAGAATGTCCATTGAGTTGCCTCCCTCCCCAACGTGACCTGAAACAATCTCTTAGATAGTCTGGGTCTTGTGTCCACTGCCTCTGCAGAAGACCTAGCACTTAGTCGACGCTTGATGTTTTGGTGAATAAAGGAAAGACTTAAAAAGCTGTGGAAGAGAAAACAGAAAGAAAAAGTATGGGGTTGAAGTTCTAAATTCTTCTGGCTGGGCTAGTAACCAAATTAACATGAGACAGATTGTTAGGGTGGTTGGTCCGTGACATGGGCTGCGAAAGAATTCACAAAGAGAAGAAAGTGCAGAGAGTAAAACTTTTATTTTCACTTTCCCAAGGGAAGGACAGGGCTCAGTGCGGAGATGTGCACCGGCACCAGCACCGAGGGGTCGGGGCTGGGAGTTTTAATCAGTTAATGGGGCGGTTGCCGAGCAGGATGTTTCAGTGGAGTGGCAGTTTGTTTGGATGTTATCTTTGGGTGCAGGTCCGGTGGTTGTTGTGGTCTGGTGTGTCCTGTTTCATAAGTTCCCGGAGCCTCTGCACCTTTAGGGCGCTTCCAGTAATTTTCTAGTCCTGAGGATAAAGGCTCATAAAACAATTAAGGTCAGTCATGCTTTGTGGGGTTCAGCCAGCTCTGGGAAAGAGGGCTTGAGAAAGGGGCTTTTGTCCTATTACGGATTAGCAGAAAAATGTCCAACATTTATTAAGGATGTACATGGGGGGTACCATAGGAATGAGATCCCAGGATGCATCGGACAGTTGAGATTTATATGCCAATCTAGACTAAGCAGAGGAAGGCAGAGACTGGGATTTGAAAGGGAAAGCAGGCAATTTTCAGGTAGATGGAAAGAGCAAACATGTGATAAACAAATTCTTGCCGGGCCACCCAGGAACAATGAGACACAGAAGGAAACAGGTTTTGCTAGATTTCTCCTTGTCTGCCACACTCGGTTTATATTATGCTGTTAAGGTGACACTTCCTTCCCTTATGCAGGTTTTTTCTATCCGAATTCCTTTAAACAAGTAAGGGAGAGGATCCAAGTTTCTTTCTGAGTCTTTTATTTCTCAGTAACCAGCTGAAAGTCAATAACCCAAAAGACATATTTTGGGGTGGCAAACTTTTGTCCCCTTCACAAGGATTTTAGAACTATACAGATCTCAGTTCAAATCCTGCCCCTGCCACTTTCTAGCTGTGTTTCCCCTGGGGAAGTCACGTCCTCTCTCTAGCCTCATTTTTCTCGCTTGTAAAATAAAGATAATTTGGGTGTCTGTTCTACAGAGTTTTGAATGAAATGAGATCAAGCACTGGCACATAGTAGGTGTTCCAGCAATTATTAATGGATGAAGACAGTAGTCTTGGAAACTGGAAACTGGCTGAACCTCCTGAAAATTTCCTGTCTGAATTAGTGGTGGAATTTCCAGATCCTGGCTTTCTCCTCTGTTCCTTCCTCAGTCCCTATTACCACTATCATCTTTATAGTAGCAACGACAGCTGCAGGTTGTAGGGCAGTTTACAGAAATTCCATGGCCTGGACTCACTGAAATCTCACAATAATCCTGTGAGGTCTAGATTATAATCACCATTTCACAGATGAGGAAATTGAGGCCCGAAGAGGCCGAGTGACTTGCCCAAGGGCACAAAGATCTGAGATTTGAGGGCGCTGCTTTTGACTTTCCTTAAAGTAATTGATTTAACATGTACCAGCACCGGCTGTGTGCCAGGCACTTAAAATTAGTGGTGTTAAACAAAAACTTCCACATTTGAAAGCCTTTTTAAAGGAAAGGGTTTATTAGGCCATTGCTAGCAAAAAAGAAGGCAGGTCTTGGAGCATGGAGTTCAAACTACCAGCAGTGTGGCTAAGTAGGAGAGAACACATGTTCACGGTCCTGGAAAGCTACAAGCATTTTCATACCCCAGGTAGGGGGGAGAAGACCTAAGCCATTCTGAAAGGATTGGCATTAGCTATAGTAGACAAAGGGGATGGTTGAAGGTGAAGTGGAGCTAGTGCTGGGATAGGCACAGCAGAGTCCACAGCAGAGTCTGTAAAGCTCTAGGGTAAACAAGAAGTGGAGGCTTCTGGAGTTCAAGGGCACCTGACTATTCTCTTTTTAGATAACCTGGAAAATAGCCACCTGGAAGTTCATTTAATTCCAATATACACTGAGCAGTGCAAGCAGTCCTTTGTTGGTTTTACGCTGCAGTTATTAACTGATTAACCCCTTTCTGTCTCTTCCTGCTACCCTCTGGCCTGCTGTAATTTAATTTAGGATGGCTCAGAATGTTCTTTGCCAGAAGCATGGTGTCTGTCCCCTTATAAATGAGTGGGGAGAACAGATGTGCACGTCCAAACAATACGTATAACTCTACACGCTAAGTGCTGTCTATGAAAACCCCAGACAAGATGACAATTTCTTATGCTGGGGGCAATCAGCTGGGGAGCAGTTCCTGTCCACTGTTTTCTGTCTGTGTGGCTTTGGGCAAAGTCGCTTCACCTCTCTGGGCCTTAATTTCTTCATCTGTAAAATGGGGGTTATAATAGTACCTCTCAGCCCTGGCTGGTGTAGCTCAGTGGATTGAGCGCGGGCTGCAAACCAAAGGGTCGCCGGTTCGATTCCCAGTCAGGGCACATGCCTGGGTTGTAGGCCAGGTCCCCGGTGGGAGCCATGTGAGAGGCAACCACACATTGATGTTTCTCTCCCTCTCTTTCTTCCTTCCTTCCCTTCTGTCTAAAAATGAATAAATAAAATCTTAAAAAGAAATAGTGCCTCTCTCATACAATCACTGTGGGGATAATAGAGATAACGCACATGTAGCACAGTGTTCAGTACAAGTCAGCACTAAGTAAATTCTTACTGTAACCTAGATGTCAATCAGGGGCCCCTGACCCCTTGAGATCATGGGGTTGTTACCGGAGAGAGGGCCTGAGCTGGGCCTGAGCAGGTCTGCTGAGGGCCTGAGCTGGGCCTGAGCAGGTCTGCTTAGGGCCAGGTGTCATGTGTGGCTTCTTGACTTCATATAGGAAAGATTGCACAATGCAAGTCCAGGTGACTATGAAGAAACATTCATTAAAGCTGGCGACAGTGAAAGAAGGAAGGGCTTAGCATAGAAGAAGCAACAAGAGAGCCTAGGCTGGGCTGCGTTAGCTCCCTGGAAAGTCAGAGAAAAGGGGGCTCTGGGGACAGGTTCAGGGGATCAGCCTAGGACAAGCAGCCAGGTGCCCATTGCCTTAGAGTTCAGGAGATGAGTGCCTGTGGGGAAAGAAGTGGAGGAAGAAGAAGGGAAAGGAAATGGCACAGGCTGCTCCCCAGAAGGAGAGCGAGAGCATAGGTCCTCTGTATTGAGGCTTTTCTCTGTTCTTGCAAGTGGGAGCCTCAGGGGAGGTGTCAGGGAAGGATTTCAGTAAACGATTCATCAGTTTTCCAGGTGGGCCCTTTCAGGGTCATCATCTCCGCTGATTGGTCAGTGGCAGGGCAAGGGGATCTTTAGTCGCTGCAGTTGGCTCTGGCGTTGCCCACCCGGTTTAGTTGCTTTTCCAGGCCTGGAGCTGAAACACAGCTGAGGCCCGGATGTTATCTCCAGGGAGGAAAGGCAGGGGAAGGGGAGGTTACCCTGGGGGCCAGGCCCTTGTTTTCCCAGTTTTGCCCCGTGCTGGGCACTGGGGCCGACCACCTGCCCCTGGCTGTGAAAGGCTCCGCCCTTATGTTCAGCTCTCTGGCTCAGTTTCCCGTTCCACTAGCCAAGGACGTTTCCTAGCTTCTCACTGTCCTGTCTCAGGATGAGGCCAAGCACCCACTCCAAAACCCTCTCCAAGATTACTGCGTATTCCTGGGAGGTTGTATTCATCTTGGCTCAGCTTCTGCTTCAGACCGTACTGTCTCTGGTCAGCACTCCACCAACACAAATGTAAAATCTGGTCCCTTCGGGTATTTTCACAAACACCTCAGTGGGGCAGCCTCAGTGTGGGCAGGAGAATTCTTTTAAGATTTCCAGGGATGGTGGGGGGAGGAGGGGGCAGAAGGAGATAACATCATAGTTACAAAAAACCTCAGGGTGAACTAAAAATACCCTGGTTCTCAGTTCAGCCTCAGCTAGCTCTTCTGTTTGTACACTACCCCCAGCCTCTCAGCCCTGGGCCAGCTCCTGTCTCCTGGTAATGGACATTTGCCTTTGTTTGGCTATTGTCTCCACAATCACTTCCTAAGGAGCTCTCCAATTTCCACTGCAGGTATTATCCCATTTTGATGTTGGCTTCCCTTCCTATCTTACCCTACCCCCGCCACCCCCCCAGCAAGGCAAAGCACCAGAGGTCCCCTCTCAGGCCTTCATGAAACCCCTACAAGGATGGGAAGATATGTTGGCTATCATTTATGGTAGTTGATGCTGGTGGGTGAGCCACATTGGCTAGGTTCCTGAACCCTCCCCCAACTTTCCTATCCCCACCCCTCAGCCTCCAGCCTTCTTTCCTGCCCATTTCCCAAATCCAGTCCTCCAGTTTCTGGTAAGATTCTCCAGTCCTAGGTAGCTTCAAACATCCAAATCCGAACCCTCTCCTTTGTTGCCTCCACAAAAGATGCCTCTCAGAGCCTCAAGATGCAGCTCCCCCTTAAACAGTTATTCAGAGTTATTTTCCCAACGTAAGTCATCCTCTTCCCTGAGAGAGGGGATCATGCCCTGAGGATATCTGACCTGCATCTGACCCCTGTAGAAGGATGTTTTCAAAATCAAATCAACATTTGAAAATGGAGAGATTACACAGAAAAATCTGGAGTTGGCATCATAGCACCCACATTCCCCCTGGGGAGCATGTTGGCCTGCGTGTTGAGTAGGGTCCCTGTCTCTTATGCCTCTACCCACTGGCCTTACTTATTTCTCCTATTTGACCCCTGTAGGTTTTCAATTTTGTGACCTTTGCTAGGAGACGTTTCAGTGCCAGTTTTCACCCTCCATTGCATTATTTTAAAGTTGGGTCTGTGAATTTGCTAAGTTCACAAAGGGTACCTCAGGCAGCCGGTACAGCAAGACTAATGACTTAAGCCCTGGTTGCAAGGTCACAGGTTCAATTACCGGTCGGGGCACATGCCTAGGTTGCAGGTTCCATCTGATCATCCTGGTCAGGTCGCCTAGAAGAGTCAAGCCATGGCCGTTTCTCTCTCACACTGATGTTTTTCTCCCTCTCTCTCTCCTTTCCTTTCCCTCTCTCTCAAATCAATAAGCATGTCCACGGGTGAGGATTTAAAAAAAGAGTAGTCACTTAAAGTAGCAAGTGATGGCTGGTCTTGGAAGGGTCAGGGGTCCAGAGGGACTGGATCACTGGTGCAAGGGGAAGGTGGGGCTGAAAAGGGCTAAGGTGGGACTTGGTTATGAAATACATTAATGCTCTCAGGGGGCATTGGGAGCCAGTGTGGGGTTTAAAGCACGGTAACACAGCATGAGAAAAGCAGCTGGAAAGCTAGTGGGGCGGGATAGATTGGAACCTTCCCATCCTCGCGTCCCCCACAAACCCCCGCCCCAGCCCTGTCCTCGCAGGAAGCCGAAGGAGAGAGGCTAGGTCAGTGGTCCAGAAGGCCAGGGATGCTGCAGCCGGACGCGTGGCATAGGCCGTGAGAATGGCTGGGAGAACGGCAAGGGAGGGATCCGGAGGCAGCCTTGCCTGGGAGTGGGTATGCTTGACCTTGCCGCAAAATACTGCGGGCGCTGCAGCTGCAACTCACTTGCCTCCCCTTCTCTCCCCTCCCCCGCGCGCTGCAGCGGACTGCGGCGGAATCCCCGCCATTCGCTGAGAGCCCTTCGGAAAGCTGGCGCACGCGAGGGGTGGGGGCGGGATCGCGGGGATGCCGGTCTTCCCTGGAAGACCGAGGGTGGGAGACGAGGGGAGGCTGGTCACGTGGTGCAGCCACCAGGCGCAGCTGGATTGGCGAGTCTTACAGCGGAGGCTGCCGGGGATGCTCGGATTTCCCGGCACAGAGCAGCCCCCTTCCCCCTGGTTCCGCGTCGGCGGCTTAGTGCGCTGGCGCTGGCGCAGCGCGGAGAGGGGAGGGGGCTGGATCTCTCTGCAACCTGTACCCTTGTCCCCGACTGCCCGCCATGGTCCTTACTGCAGCTTGGGAGGTCTGATTGTCTCCATGATCATATCTCTGCCCTGCTTCTCCCCTGCATTCCCCCACCTGTCCCTTTTCCTACCGTGCTACCGGGAGGCCGGCTTTGTTTAATCTGACTGAAGGAGGTTTCTGTTACATGCCACAATTTTACAGTTTTGAACAAATCAATTAACCTGGCTGGAGGTGGGAAAGATTAAAGCAGAAATCCCGCAGCTACCTCAAGCACCACACATCCAAATCGACCTTATTAATCCCCCAACGGCTCCCTCTTTGTGTCCCATCTGTTTTAAGTAGAAACCCAAGTCATCGCCATCACACTGTGGGCCATCGGCCATCAAATCTGTGCCCCAAACCTATTAAATTTACCTCCAAAATATTTCTTAACCCTCAGTACTCAATTTTTTTCCCCTTGGCATTTATCCTGATTTGTAGCCGTATTTGTGATTGTTTTTTGTATGGTTTTCCCCCTGGGCTGTAAGTTCATTGAAAAAACACCGTGTTTATTTTGTTCACCAACACACTACCAGGTACATAATAGGTGCTTAATAAGCATTAATGAATAATAAATAGATGCATAGTAAGTCCTATGTTAGGTATTAGGGGCAGAAGGGGATGCACAGATTTTTTTTTATTTTTTTAAAAGATGTTATTTATTTATTTTTAGACAGAAGGGAAGGGAGGGAGAAAGAGAGGGAGAGAAACATCAATGTGTGGTTGTCTCTCACATGGCCCCCACCAGGGACCTGGTCTGCGACCCGGGCATGCGCCCTGGCTGGGAATCAAACCAGTGACCCTTTGGTTTGCAGCCGGTGCTCAATCCACTGAGCTACACCAGCCAGGGAGGGGATGCACCGATTTTAAGATGAAACACACAGTTCTGTCCTCGCGAAGTCATCTATCCAACAAACATGCCCTTAGCCTTTTCTGCACAAGGCCCTGGGAGGGGCCCATGTGCAAAATAAGTAAGGCCCCCTTTCTACTTTCCCCCTTCACCTGGGGGCACCACACATGGCTAAGCTAGACAATAAGACTCTATGGCATTGGATGGGTCAGTTGTGGTGGTCATACCAACTTCTAGAGTCAGAATAGTCCAGGATTTGGAACCCCATAATTTGGCTGCCCAGGCTAGCTTTGCCACCTTCTGGCTGTGGGACCACAAGTCTCCACTCTCCTTCTGAGGCTCCATCTTTTCATCTTAAAAATGGGAATAATGATACTATCTTAAAGGGCTGAAACATGAATGAAATCAATGAAATTACCAAGTGCTGGGTTTTATGACAATGTTGGACGCAAGTGGTTAACCGTGCCTCCTAGTTTTCCTGGAACAGATCGATCGGTAACTTTTGAGCCAGAACAACTGATAATAGCATTTACTTTCATTCTCAAGAGTGTCCTGAGTTTGGGCAGTAAATTATGTGGTCATCCTGTAATAGGTGGGACCGTAGTAGAGTTATCTACACAATACCCTGAGAACACAAGAGAGGCCAAGAGGTGGATCTGACTGTGAAAAGGAGGGCCGTGACCATGGAAATGAGCCTGGAAGTATGCATGGGATTACACCAAGTAGAGCAGGATAGGAAGGGCATCACAGGCAGAGAAACCAGCATTTGCAAAGAATCAGGCTCGATCACTGTGGGCATGTTTAGACAACATCAGGAAGCTCACATGGCTCAATTCCAGGAGGCATGGAAGGAGATGAGCCTGGTTGTGGGAACTGCAGAAAGTCTTAAAGTAGGAGTTCACATTGACACGGGACAGTAAGAAGGTAGGAAAATTCCTTGGCAGGTGGAAGAGGGAAACTGAGACAGAGAGCTGGGCAAACTAGCCAAGCAATTTACAGCCAGATACACAAGATCACCTCCCTAGAGATAACATAAAGGCCTCGGCTGTAGTTCAGCTCCAGGACCAGAAAAGCAGCAAAATCAGGGGGGCAATGCTATGGAGACCAGGACCCTGAAAGAGCACACCTGGGACACTGATGAATATTCTACTGAAACCTTCCCCTGAGACCTCCCCCAAGATTCCCTCCTGCAAGAAAAGATAAAAGCCTCAAGACAAAGGACCTGTGTTCTTGCTCTCCCCTCACCTTTCCCTGCCCCCTCTTCTTCCCTCTCTTCTCCCCTCACAGACACACACCTCCTAAACTCTAAGGGACCCCAAGACTCGGAAGATCAGTGGGCAGCAGCAGCTCGTCCCAGGCTAACCCCCTGAACCGGTCTCCAAGGCCCCCTCGTCTCTGACCTCCCAGTGAGCTAAGGCAGCCCAGCCTGGGCTCTCCTCTGGCTTCTTCTGTGCAAGGTCCTTCCTTGTTTCACAGTCCCCGGCTTTAATAAACACATCCTCATAGTCACCTGGGCTCGTGTTGTAACATCTCTCCTACATGAAGTCAAGAACCCACACGCTATCGGCTGGCCCTAGGCAGACCCGCTCAGGGTCAGGCCCCTTGTCTGGTAACAGCATGAGCTGATGTTTTAACAAAAGAAACCAGTTGAGGAACTGGGGCCAAGTCCAGACAAAAGAGAAAACGAGGCCTGAACCAGGGAAAGGTTCTATAAGCACTTGGGAGGTTCCATAAACACTTTGGAGAAAAATAAGACTTGGACTTGGGGGTCAGAGGCACAGGTACTTCCAGGTGGATGAGGAGGCCATTCACGGAGTCAGGCAGCAAGGAGAAAGTGCCTGGAGATCCAGGAGACAGGAACTCAGATCGGAATGACTAGATTCAGTGGCATTCACCACTCCTGATCCAGAGGGGAAAAGCAGGGGTCACAACAGGTAGAGATCACTCACTTTTCAGATGACATCTGATTAAAATGAACTTTCGGAGCAACCTTGAAAGGCAAGAGAAAGCTCAAAAGTAGAGCCTCGAGTAAAGAAAGACAGGTTTTGCAGGCCAATTTCATTGTACATATGGCGCTCCTTGAGCAAATGTTCCCACAATGCCCACTACCTAACAGAATAAAGGCTGAGATGATCCTCAGCCCAGTGGTCCAGGCACCTGGTGACCTGCTTCCAACCTATCCCTGGTGAACATTTCATGTTTGGCCCCTCCCTTCCTGCGAAAACATAAGAATTGCTCCTGCCCTGCTCCAACCGCATGGCCCAGGGGGGGACTATCAATCGTGGCATCCCATGCCGGTGACCGAGGGCCTAGTTGCCACAGTACTTGTCTTAAAGGTAACATGAGCCAAAAATCATGCTTTTGTCTTGGGCTAGTGTGGGGAGGTAAAAAAAAAATAATTACTTTCCTCCCACCTTCTAAGTTCTTGTAGCTGGACTAATAAATATAAGACAGATTAACAGGAATAAAGTGTCCAAAATTTATTATGGATATGTGGAGGTATCATAAGAATATGAGACCCACGCAGTCATTGGGCAGTTAGGTTTACATGCTGTTCTGGACAAAGGAAAGGGGTCTGAGATTTCAATAATAAAGCAAGTAGTTTACAGGTACATGAGAAAGAGCAAACGTTTTAAATTCTCGGCGGCCCACCTAGAAACAAAGGGACACAGAGAGAAACAGACCCTGCTAGATAGCTCCTCGTCTGCCACATTTAGTTTATGTTATGATGCTAAGGGGATGCTTCCTTTCTTTGAGCAGATTTTTCTATCTGAATTCCTTGAAGCGGGGAAGAGGGAGGGTCCAAGCTTTTTCTGAGTCTTTTGTTCCTTAATAACTAGCATAAAATCAATATCCCAAAAGGCATATTTTGGTCCCCTTCACTAGTCCATGTCTGGGCTTCTTTTCTTTGTATCCAATGGAGTCATAATAGAGAACCATTCTATTCTCTCTTCCCTGGTGCATCCTTCCAGGTATTCTCTCCTCCTGTCATACCCTGCTGTTCACATTTCTTCAGACTGATCCTGTGTTTGTACCCCTTTGTCTTCCCTCCAGAATCCCTCAGTTTGGAATAACTTGTCTGCTCCTACTTATCCTTCGAAGAACTCTTCCTCAGGAAAGCCATCCCTGACCACCCCAAGCAAGGCTTACCATGCCCTCTCTGGCCTGTCACAGTTTTTTGTACATGTCCCCATCACCTAGTATCCCAATGACCTGCTTTCTTGTCTGTAACCCCTGTAAGCTATGTTTTTATCTCCATGCCCCCACTGCCTGGCAAAGGGCCTAGCACAAAATAGAATAAATCTTTACCGAGTTAGTGAATAGATGAATAAGGATCTTTCTCTCTTTCTCTCTCTCCTGCCGTTTCCCAGAGTCACTACTTGGTTTCTATCAAGTGGAGACACAGAAGAAAAACTAGGAGGAACTGCTTTAGCCCCTTGATTCAAGGGTGATGGATTCAGGAGAGAGAAAAAAAAAAAAAACAGTAGAAATGCGGGCATTGTAAAGTCCAGTGGCATTTATCAGAGGTCAGTTTTCTTCCAAAGCACTGATAGTGGCAGTTTTGAGCTGAGCAGAGTTTGTTTGGGAGCCGGAGCCAAAACTAACATTTAGTATGTTGAGCTTTTCAGCAAGCTAGGGTTCTGACAGCTATTCCTGTCAGCTGCCCAGGGGAAGCATCTAAAAGCCATCTGGGTCTGCCTAGAGTCAGGGGTCCCCATCTCCTTTGGCACAATCTGACCCAAGCAACAAGGCAGCCCTCTCCCCCACTCTTCATCCCCACCACAAGCACACACCTCCTTGAAGGCCCTTCAATGACGACTGGGCACTAAGAACAGAGTCAAAAATGGCTGTAGGGAACTTAGGCCTGTATGACAAGTTCTGGCCAACAGTCTGTGAGTAGAAGTAACACATCATTTCCATGCTGAAGTATTTAACTGCTGGTGCACAACTCTCCAGCTCTCTTTCCACTATTTAGCCAATCCTGAAAGTCTCATGTTGAGGTGGTGGAGCCGGGATGGAAATGGTTTGGATCTCTGAGTTATCCAGTGGAGTGGAGGAGAGCTATCCTGGAAAGTGCCCAAACCCACAGCAGATGTTGTGTGAGTGGGCAAAAATATAGCATTGTTGTCCTGAGCCACTGAGATTTTGAGTTGCTCATTACCACCGCAGAGCCTAGCCTAATCCAAGCAATGTATAGAAATTCATTCTTTTAGCCATCCAACATCAGATCTCCTTCCTCCTTGAGGAGAAATATTCCTTCTTACGTGAATCTCTTTGGTATTGCCAAAAATCAGTGGTCCCTTCTTTGTTTTTATCTTTCTTGATTTCTCAGCAGCTTTTGTCACAACTGACAATGCCAACCCTGGAAACATTTTTTTCTTGGTGTCTATGGCACCATACCTGCTTGGTTTTTTTCCTATTTCACAGACTCTGCTTCTTAGTTTCTTTTGCTGCCTCTCCTGTGTCACCTTAAAATTTTTAAGTTTTTCAGGGATTATTCCTAGAGACCTTTTTAAAATTATTTTATTTTAATTTATTGATGACAGAGAGAGAGATCAACTTCTTTTTCCACTTATTTATGCATTCATTGGTTGATTCTTGTATGGGCCCTGACCAGGGATCAAACCTGCAACCTTGGTGTATTAGGACGTTGCTCTAACCAACTGAACTAACCTGCCAGGGCCCTAGGGAGCTTTCTCATGGTTTTAAATAGCACGCATGAAAAAAACAGCTGGTTACCTTCCGATATTCTTTCTACTATTCTTCATTCATAACAAAGCCCCTATTTTTAGGGGCACATTATGCCCAGTTAAAAGACTACATTTCCCAGTGTGGCCATGTGACTGTGTTTTCTTACAAGGAAAAAGGTGGACCTTTCTTTCCTTTTTCCTCCATACTGTCTGGAGTATGAACTATATAGGTAACCTTAAGATTGGGAACCAAGTGCTGAGGATGCCTACCTTTGGACTTATTTTTCATGAAGAGAGATATAAAGGTCTATCGTAAGTCTTTTTTGTTGTTGTTCTTTAGTTGCTTGCTTGCCTCCCATTTGGAAGCTGGAGTCCAGATCCTCCTGCAGCCAGGAATGTAGGGAACCAGCAGAGGAAATGCACTTCCAGACCACCTCCCCCCAAAAGTGCTTGGCCTCCTCCCACAAATTATAAATAACCAAGCTACCAGGAAGATAGAATGGGAGGTAGACCTAGGAATAAAGTTTATTAGCTCACAGAGAGCATTAAATGCTAGATTAAGGAATTTGTACCTTATTCTGCACAGCCCTTGCAAATAGGGAGACCCTGTCTGTCTTATCTAGTAATGCCTCTGCTTTGTAGATGCTCAGCAAATGACTATATTTTCAAGTAATGGTGTTTGTTTAATAAACAACAAAAGAAATGTTGGAAGGCAGACCAGTAGGGAATCACAATTTGATCTGTGCTCGCCCGCTTTTTACAAACGACATAACTGAAGCATCAGTTGCTGGAAGTGGCATTCAGACTATGCACGAGGCGGGGTGACCCGGGTAGGGGTAACAGGACTGGGGGGAGAAGGCCAAGAAAAGCCCTTGGCTTAGTATCTGTTCAAGATGGCTGTCCTGGAACCACATGACAAGGAGGCGGTGAAGCTCCGCCCCAGCACGCCCGGCTCCTCCCCATTTGACCGCGCCCAGCGCCCCTCCGCCCTCGCGGTGCGGTTTGTGAGGTGTCTCAGCAAAGCGCCTGCGCAGTGGGCAGCGGCGCGAGGGGTGGAGGCTTTATAACTGCTTGGTTGACGCTGCTCGGTTTCTATCTTGGGGAGGGCGGCGGCGGCGGCGGCGGCGGCCGGGGCTCCGGCAGAGGGGGCGCTGAGGCGGGAGCTGTGGCGGCGCTGGGCGCCCCTCGCCCCTCAGCCTCTGGGGGCCATGGGCTCCGAGAAGGACTCCGAGTCGCCGCGCTCTACATCCCTACACGCGGCTGCGCCGGACCCCAAGTGCCGCAGCGGCGGCCGGCGCCGGCGCCTCACCTTCCACAGCGTCTTCTCTGCCTCGGCCCGTGGCCGCCGTGCGCGGGCCAAGCCGCAGGCCGAGCCACCGCCCCCGGCCGCTCCGCCGCCGCCGCCCGCCCCAGTCCCGGTCGCGGCCCAGGCCCCCCTGCCCGAAGCGCTGCCCGCCGAGCCGGCCGCTGAGGCCGAGGAAGAGGCCGAGGCGACGGCGGGGCCCGGGTTCGAGGATGAGGAGGCGGCCGAGGGCGGCAGCCCGGGCCCGGAGGAGGTGGAGTGTCCGCTGTGCCTGGTGCGGCTGCCGCCCGAGCGGGCCCCGCGCCTGCTCAGCTGTCCGCACCGCTCGTGCAGGGACTGCCTCCGCCACTACCTGCGCCTGGAGATCAGCGAGAGCCGGGTACCCATCAGCTGCCCCGAGTGCAGCGAGCGACTCAACCCGCACGACATCCGCCTGCTGCTCGCGGACCCACCCCTCATGCACAAGTACGAGGAGTTCATGCTGCGCCGCTACCTGGCTTCGGACCCCGACTGCCGCTGGTGCCCGGCCCCGGACTGCGGGTGAGCGCGGGGGCGTGGCCGCCGGGGGCGGCGGGCTGCGGCCGGGGGGCTCGGCGGGTGCCTGGGCACCGGACCCGCCTGTGACCCGCCCCTAGAGGTGGCCCTCGGCGTGTGTGCGTGTGTGCGCGCGTGTGTGCCCGTCCGAGTCCAGACCTGGAGGGAGAGGTGAGGGATGAGCCATGGGAGGGAGAGGGAGGCGGCAGCTGCGGTGGGTTGGTAACTGGTAACCCTCCGGAAGCCCAGCCGGGTGCTGTGGACGCACCCAACACCCCACCCCTGCCCCGGAGCTTGAGGTGGAGGCTGAGTAGTGGTTGCGGGAGGGAGCTATCCATCAAGCCAGGAGGCAGGGCAGCTTTTTGTCGGGTAAATGCTCCTCTGTTCGGAGGCTAGGAGTGTCTGTCGGTGAGAGGATATATGGCAACAGACGAAATGAGAATATCCTTCGGAGGGGTGTGTCCGTTTGGCTAGGGTCAGACTTAGTAGCATTGCAGGAGAAGATGTGTTCTTCCTGACCGCTCCTGGTGGAAGTTGGCATGGAGGTGACGAGAATGGCACTAGGGGGAAAGGACAGCTCGCTGGCAGAGCTCCGGGGGGCACCGTGGGCATTGTGTGTCCTCTGTGCCAAGCTCTTGGGAGGCCCCCTGTGGTTCTTACCTTGGGCAGGGTGAGGAGTGAACCCTTCGTTTGTCCGAGAAGTAATGGGTCACTCAGAGGAAGGATGCCTAGAGGATTGGTACGTTAGGAGAAAATGTGTCTCCCAGCCCCTCTGATCTTGAGTTTTGATGATGGTCTTTTTAACGCACCATGTATGTGAAGTTTTTAAGGTCAGTGAGAAAATGTGCTGCAGAGACATAATACTACCAGATTTAGCTGTCTGGCAGTAAATGGAGACCCTCCCACCCCCCTTTTTTTTTAACTAGATTGTGTGTCACTGTAAGTACCTCCTGTGAACGGGGGCATGCAGCAAAGGAGGGCTCTTCTAAGTGGTTGGGAGTCAGACTGTGCCCTTACCTGCTGATCATTTTATTCTTGTGTGCTATGTTTTGGGGACAAAAAGATGCTAGGGACTCTTTGCAGTGGGTAATGTAATGCTAGTGAAAAGCTTCATGATCTTTGCTTCAAAGGAGTTAAGAAGGGCTTTTAATTGTAGCCTGTGTATCAAGGCTATTTTGAGATTTCCGTGATGCTGCTGTGTATCTCCTTCAAAAGAAGCCGACATAGACTGTCTAGGGGAGTAAGAAAAGTAAGCTTCTTCTATTTATCTATTCTGCCAAACTTGTTTAGAGATGGGTGTGTTATTTAACCTAACTCAGATGGGGTTTCTAAATTACTTTGAAGTGTTGTTGTCAAAGGAACTGCGTTTATCTATGGTGGATCACTTTCACTTTCAGTTAATAAGTATCAGAAAGAGCCATATAGGCTCTATGGAAGTTTTTGCTTATATCTGGTGATCCAGCGGGTCTTCATAGGTTAATTTACATGGTATTCACATTTTTACAGACAGTATTGATCTGTTTTCTGAACCAACAGAATTTAAGTGAACGCTGTCAATTTTGGAATGGTATATTAACTCCTTTTTTGAGATGTGAGTTTCCTTGAATCTTAACTGAGAAATGTGGGACCACTGATTATCTTTCTGGAAAAGCTCCCTGTTGGTTTTTTATTTCTCTGAAGTCAGTCTCTGACTTTGCTCACATCAATAAAAAGGGGCAGGAGTTAATTTACAGTCTTGATGACAACTCCAAACCATCACTGATTTGGGAGTTATTTAAAGAATTAGGCCATTTTCTATTTTAGCCAAGTATTGCATCAGTTATCATCCAGAGGTGGTGGTGGTGGTTTTTTTTTTTTTTTTTTTTTTTTTCAATTAGTTAAAAGAATTATAACGATCTTATGTATAATTTTTTAAAAAATGTGTTATCTGTGGATTTAAAGAAGGTGAAGTCTGGGGAAAGAAAGCAAGCTGGCATCTGAGTATCCACGTGCCAGGCATACATAATTTAATTTGATCCTTGCAACATGGTAAGATAAATTTGATCTAGTTTTACAGATGAGGGAACCAAAGTTTAAATAAATTGAGTGACTTGTTCAGAGTCATATTAACTAGTGGCAACACTGGTCTAAACTCCAACCAAGTTCAGTATCCTTTCCTCGCAATCTCTGTTTTAAAAAGCATGGGCTCGTCAGCATTATTGGGATTGCCACTGTTTGTGGCCTAAGGACAACACTGAGAGAGCCAAGTGTGCTAGAATTCATTTTCTTTTCTGATTCTTATTGTTAACAGTCTCTTACCTACTTTATTTTTCTTATCCAAAATAGGCCTAATCCTTTCCTGACCTGAGAGCCTTAATTAATGTTTGCAAAGTGTTTTGAGATCTTCAGTTGAAGGTGTTAGATAAATAAACAGGGAGTAACTTTCAAATTCTGCCACCTCCCTAACAGGTGTCTGAGTTCCCTAGGTATTTGGCCAATGGTTTTGTCTCTTTCTAATGCCAGGAGAAAAATAGCTTGTTTTGTTTTGTTTAATCAAACCGGTCTGCTCTTCTGGGTCTGGTAAAAGTCATGGATGAGCACTAGAGCAGAAACCTAAGCCCCAATTATCTCTTCTTCTCGTGCGTGACCATATATACTGTCCACAGATCAAGTTCCTACCAGCCAAATTTATCGAGTCTTTCCTTTGCTCTCTCTGTGTCTATGTGTGTGTATATTTGGCAGGGTAAGGGGAGTATGTAAGTGATCCTACTGAGTTCTGATCACTAGTTTCACTGTGATTACTCAGATAATGAGAACACTATATATTAAAAGATTCATTAAAATTTTTTTAATTTATTGATTTTTTTTTAAAGAGAAAGAGAGAGGGGAGAGAAATAGAAATACCGGTTTGTTGTTCCACCCATCCACGCGTTCATGGGTTGATTCTTGTGTGTGTGCTCAAACTCATAACCTAGGTGTATCGGAACGTCACTCCAACCAAGTGAGCTACCCGGCCAGGGCAAGATTCATTATTTGTTTACGAAATACTTGGAGAACAGAGCAAAGAGTTTTGAGTTTTTCTTTTCCCATACTTGAAACAATTTTATTTCACTTGTGAATAAGGGAACTGATTTTTGGAGGGAAACATTCGTATTATTTAATATTAAGTATAATACCACGAAGTATAATCTGTAAAACATACTTTTAAATGAGATAAAATTAACTTAAAATACAGATAACTGACATTTTTATAGTTCTGTTTAATTTTCAGACTCCAGCCTCATTCAGAAATCATTTCATTTTAGTTTCATACAGGTAGATGGTGGTAAACTCATTTTGTAAGGGAGAAACCAGTGCAGAGAAGTTTGTATGGAACCCAGTGTCTCATGGCTAATAAAACATGCAGCGGATCTGTTACCCCTTGGAATCCCTGCTTAAATGTGAGGTGTTTTCAGAAACCTACCACTAATGTACCATATTTTTCAAACCATAAGACGCACCTAGGTTTTAGAGGAGGAAAATAGGGGGAAAGTTTTTGAAGCAAAAAATGTGGTAAAATATTTACTAACATAAATAACATAATATTTCACCAATGTAAATATAAACAGAACTCAGGTAAGCTACATTTGGACTATAAGACGCACCCCCATTTCCTCCCAAATTTGGGGGAAGGGGGAGGTTCGTCTTATAGTCCGAAAAATACAGTAAATATTTAATGTTTTCCTCTCAAGTGCCCTGTTGTCAATCTTTAAACCCTTTTAGAATCTCTGGGAGACTGAGGGGTGAGCAAAGGAGGCAACAGGGCAGATCTTCCCTACAAATGATTAGGAGGTAAGGCTGTCTTGACCTAAATTCTTTGTACAAGGCCACCACTGCAGCTTCTCATTGGAGAGTCCCCCTGCAGAGCGCCCCCTCCCACCTGACTACAGCAGATAGTATCAGTTATTGGCCTTTCTGGACAACTGGACTGGACCACCCCATAAACCGGAAGCTTCTGCTTGTCTGTAGCATATTTATGAAGGAAGAGCAAGTTCTCTGAGCAAGACAGATCTTTTCGGTGAAGGAGTTTTCCTCTCTGAAGCCTTCCTGGAACTCTTAATTTATACCATACCTTCTATATCCAAACTCTTCGCTCCATCTCCTCCCCCTTCCCCGCCGTCTTCATCATCCCCCAGCCTACTGCGTCTTTCTCATATTTGCCAAGGTAATTATTCTGAAGCGGCGCATTTTACCTCTGCTTAAAACTGTTCATACCTGACCTATAAGGTGACTTCTTTTGTTAATTTTTAAAATAATTTTTTTTATTTTTAAGAGATAGAAACATCGATTTGTTGTTCCACTTATTTATGCATTCATTGGTTGTTTCTTGTATGTGCCCTGACCAGGGATAGAACTCAACCTTGGAGCATCAGGACAGTGCTCCAACCAACTGAGCTGCCAGGCCAGGGCAAGATGATTTCTTACGTCTTTAATAACTTAGTATTTATATGATATCCTTATAATTTAAGCCCCTTTACAGTATCCAACAGTCTTTTGATCTTACTTTCTATTTTTCATATATATGAATATTTTCCACGGTATATTATAGGTATTTATGGAAAGAGAACTGTTTTGTGATCAGATAAGATTGGGAAATACTGGATCGAACAAAATAAAGCAAATTTATTTCTGAGATTTCATGAGCTTCTTAGACCCTTTAGACATGCTAATTTGCACTGTAAATCTTGTTAATGCTAATAATACAGTGAATCTTCAATCTGGTATAATCTTCCCAAACTTAGATCACCAGGAAACATGTTGTATATTCTATGGCATCTTTAAGGTGTAGCTGAAACTTTCCCTATTTGCAGTTTTGCAAACTCCTTTAACAGTTATTCTGTCCTGCCTTCTGTCAGTGTCCTTTTTTTTTTTGAGGGAGAGAGAAACATCAATTTGTTGTTCCATTTATGCATTCTTTGGTTGCTCCTTGTAGTGCCCTGACCTGGGACCAAACCCGCAATCTTGGTGTATTGGGCGATGCTCTAGCCAACTGAGCTACCTGGCCAGGGCTTTGTTAGTGACCTTATTTAACAATAAGTCTTGATCTCTGAGGAGGTAGAGCTCCTCCAGACCAGGATATCTATAGTACAACTCTTTCTACAACACTGTGAACAGACTCTTTCAATTCGCTCCCAGAAGAATAGAGTGAGTAGTTGAATTTTGATAAGAAAGATAAAGAATACAAACAGCATAGTTTTGGGAGGAGAAACAGATAACAAGAGGGTGGGTGAGAAGAGGACAGACAGGTGATTATTCAGTAGACCTTAGGTGAGTACTGGGTATTACAGAAAGTACTTAAATGTGGACCTCTTGACAGGGAGTTTGACCTGGTAGAGGAGATAGGTAGGTAGATAGATGAATTGATAGATAGATAGATAGATAGAGAATTATAAATGCAATGTGACAGATACTAAAGAAAATACAAATCCTCTTAGAGGATAGATGAAAGGTTTTGCCAGGTAGTGTCAAGAAGGACTTCATAGAGGCAGAAATACTTGATGTGGGCCTTGAAAAATATGAGTAGAAATTCATATCGGCCAAACAAAGAAGTGGGTAGACAAACGAGGATCTTAAATAAAAATGTTATAAACAAATGCATGGAGGTATAAGAATAAAAGATGATGTCTTGAATCTAGTTTGGTTAGCTTCTGATGTGCAGTATGGAGAGCATGGTCTGGCAGTGACTAGAGATCAGTCTGAAAAGGTAGACTGGATCCAGCTGATAGGCCAGTCTTATGCCATTGCAAAGATTTTTAGGTTTGGAGAACTTTCTTCTTTTTGGTTGAAGGATTTTAAGTAAAAGAGTAACATGATAGATTACCTTTTAGAATTGGAATTTGGATTGGAGTGGGGAATAAGGAGACCAGACAGTAGTCTCTTGTAGTTGTCTGGCTAGGAGGTGACATGGGATTGAACAAGGGCAGGAAAAAGAAAGGTAGTAAGGCTACAGCTCATTGTGACAACTTGGCCGATGTCTACCACCCTTTTATGTGCTCAGGGTTGATTTCTGAATGAAGTTACATGGAGTTGGGAAGTGTAGACATAATAAGGAACACATTTCTTTAACTACCAGGGCCTGCTGGAATATAATCAAATTCATACTTAAAGGAATTCACACACACCGCCCCCCCCCCCCCCAGAGCTGAAGTTAGATAATGCTATCGTCTAGCTTGTCACACATCATGATGTTTTTAAAGACTAGGAAATTAACAAAATTAGTAAATGTTGTATGAACTTAAAGGGGAAAAAGTATGCATCTGTATTTTTAGCAACATGGAATTTCCTGCATCTTCTATTTAGCTTCTAATCAAGCAAACCTGAATGCTTAGCTGAGCTACGAGAGCAGGGTAGAGGAGAGGCTCCAGCATGATGGTCCAGGCAGACCTGGTCTCTCAAGAATGAGGTTTTTCCCAACTACGTGGGGAGTGAGATTGCCTTATTTATTCTTTTTAAAGATTGTATTTATTTAGTTTTTAGAGAAGAGGGAGGGAAAAAGAGAGGGAGAGAAACATCGATGTGCGAGACAAACATTGATTCGTTGCCTCTTGCATGCCCCCGACTGAGGACCTAGCCTGCAACCCAGGCATGTGCCCTGACAAGGGCGGGTGTGGCTCAGTCCACTGAGCCACACCAGCCAGGCCACATTACCCTATTTAGAACTTAGAAGTTTACCCCTAAAGTGGTCTAATACAAAATTTTAGGATTAAGTTATAATACCTGACATATAGTAAGCCAGTTGGTACATGAGTAAGTTTAAAAGATTGCTTTAGGGCAAAATAATGGCTTAGGAGAAGAGCTAGAATGCCCTGGAGAAAAGTAAAAAAACCTAAGTAGGAGATGATCTCTATCATTCATTCAACACAGGTATTTTAAACGTAAACTACCATGCCAGACCCTGGAGATTAAAAAATGGATACTTTTCGCCCTGGCTGGTGTAGCTCAGTGGATTGAGCGCGGGCTGGGAACCAGAGGGTCCCAGTTCGATTCCCCGTCAGGGCACATGCTTGGGTTGCAGGCCAGGTCCCCAGTGAGGGCCATGTGAGGAGCAACCATACATTGCTGTTTCTCTCCCTCTCTGTCTCCCTTCCTTCTCCTCTCTCTAAAAATACAAATAAATAAATAAATAATCTTTAAAAAATAATAAAAAAATCATTATAAAAAAATGGATACTTTTCCTTGAGTGTAGTCTGGTTAGTGTAATATGCATATAAATAAATGATTACTCTATCATGTGATAAGTATTAAAAAGTGGTATATGATAAGTATTTTAACTATTATAAATTGTGCACAGGCATGAAATAGGCAATCAGTTGCCTGGAGAGGTTGAGTAGATTTTATAGAGATGATGACATTTGAGCTGGTGGTTACCTGGAAAAGTATTCGCCAGGACAAGAAGTAAGGAAAGAACATTTCTAGGCAAAAGGGATAGAGTATGCAAAGCCAGGAAGTCGGACAAAAAAAAATGTGCTGTCATTTTTATACCACTCCTGTCAGAACAAGACCTCAAATGCAGTTTCAGAGCATATTTAGTAACACTTGAAAGTGGCAAGCACCTATACCTCCATTTTCAGCATAGGAGCTAAGGTTTGGAGGTTTTATTAGCACAGTGTCATGCAGCGTGAGTCAGGGGCCAAAAGCCCAGACCAGACACCCAAAAACAGGAATGCCAAGTCTCATGCCCTGGGTAATTTTGTGTCATGGTAATAGATTGCTTTGGGCTTGTGAGTATTTGGGTTTATTTTACTTCCTTTAACCAAATTCCACACCCAAAATTGATGTTGCCAATTCTATCACATGTTTTTATTTTTAAAGAAGGGGGTTGAGGGAATCTGTTAATAAATATTTAGTCCCACCACATAAGGTAAAAATGGCTCATGAAATGTTCAAGGCTTACTGACTGGCAGTCTCTCTAATTTGTATCATCAGAAGTTGACTTACTATTTTTCTGAGATCATCCAGTATCTTTCCCATTTAACACACAATAGCAAGCATTTCACTTTCTTCAGGAGAAATGTTGTTTATCTTTAGTAGTTATTTTGCAGCTAGCTTTGCTCAGAACTCCTACAGGATATGAATCATTTGCATTCATACATTGATCTAACTTTGCTTTTTCTGAGAAGAGTTTTAATAGAGCATATATTATATAACACATGATAGCTTCTCATCAATATTTTCAGATTCATTCTCAAACCAACTTGCAGAATCTACAATAAACCTGAGAACTTGAGATGTTCTCGTGAACATCTAATGTACATTCAAATAAACAGCAAACCATAGGATAAGTCCAAGAAAACCTTATTTGGCTATTGGAAGAGAGTGCGGAGTAGGGGACAACAAAACCCAGATGGCAGCACCTAGCCCTGCAGTCATTGACCTGTCTGAAAATTGTGTGAAATTTCACAACTGCCATCTTCCCTTTTTTGTTTGTTTCTTTAAATTACTTTAATTTTTTAAATTTTAAACAAGTGTCCACTTGTTAGTGTAATCTGAACACTTAGTTGACGTATTTAGAATTAGAAAGGCTAATAGTTGTAAATATTGGAGATTGTTTATGGGAGAGTAATTCTTGGTAAATAAACATGAATTATAAGAAGCAGTTTGATGCTGGTGCTGATAGATTCTGAATTGTCCATTTTTACTGAGAATATGGGTCAGAAGAGAGAGGAGGAGATGTGGCCTTAATTCTGTATTAATTAATGAGGTAGATGAGTGGTATTTTTGGAATCTGGAGCCTGTCAAGAAAGAAGATATTTCAAGGTAAAGATTTGCATTGAGAGATAGAGGGAGAGAGGGAACAAGGAGAAAAAAAGCTACTGTTTCTGAGGCTGTGATCAGACCAGCTTCACTGTGGAACTTAAAAATGAAAAAGTACACATACTTCCTTTAGTTTTTGCTCTAGTTCTTTATTTTATGAATGTTCTGCCCCTTAATGTAAACAAATTCTGATCTCTCTAAATATAGCAAACCATCAAAAGGAAATCAGTTTGTACCTTGTTATTTATGAAACTTGCTGTGGCAAACTGCTTCTAAAGCAGCTTAAACTATGACAATACATGCTAGAAATTCAGGCTAAATATGATATTTCCCTTTATTTTTTCAGAAGATAAATGATCTGTGATTTTAGAATCTCAAGAAGAAATTTACTGTCTCACACAGAAAATGTTTGATGGTTTGTTAGGCACACTTGTGCATGTATGTTATGTGTGTGTTCTTTTCTCTACATCGTTTGTGGTGATGGGGAGTGTTACCCCGTTGGAACTGATGAATGTCTGTCCATCTGTCTTGGTTAGATTATTCTTACCTTACCAATATTGCTTCCCGTTTCCTTACCCAGTTATGCTGTTATCGCGTATGGCTGTGCGAGCTGCCCAAAGCTGACCTGTGAGAGGGAAGGCTGCCAGACTGAGTTCTGCTACCACTGCAAGCAAATATGGCATCCAAATCAGACATGCGATATGGCCCGTCAGCAGAGGGCGCAGACTTTGCGAGTACGGACCAAGCACACTTCGGGTCTCAGTTATGGGCAAGAATCTGGACCAGGTATAAATTGGCACTGTTTCATTTAACTCTTTATTTTATACTTCATTATATGAGCCCAAAGCTGGGAGGGATTACATTACTGTATAACCAAGTATTTCTTGGAATCAGAGATGGGAAACTATTTGGCAATACTTCCAATATTATAATTGATATATATAGCTTCCCTCTCTGACCATTATACATTATCCAACTCCAGTAAAATCAGAATACAAGAAATTACATTTTTCTAGTTTCTTTCTTTTTTTATTGAGTTTCGAGAGAGTGAAACATCGATTTGCTTTCCACTTATTTCTGTATTCATTGGTTGCTTGGTTGCTCTCTTGTATGTGCCCAGACCAGAGATCAAACGTACAACTTTGGCATATTGGGACAACGCTCTAACCAACTGAGCTATCTGGCCAGTGCTAAATTCTCTCATTTCTGCCTTCTTAGTAACATGTCTCAGGTTGGCAAGCAATTGGGTCCTTCTGCTAGGGACTTTTTAAAAACTTTAATTGTGAGCAGAAAGACATTTAATTAGTGTCTTAACCTGTACTCTCTATCTACTATCTTTAAGTGCATTATCACTTTTAGAAATAGGGTACAAATTTAAGGAAAGGAAATATTAGTATGGATTAATGATTAACCTTAAAAGTAGGAATAGCATACATTCAGTTCCAACATTTACAAGTCAGAGAAAACATTTTGAAATCTCAGTGGGTTTATTATCTTTTATAAAGGTACTTATTTCACTGATACCGTTTGGGAGAGGCTAGTAGGAGAGATTTTACCATTCACTTTTTCCTGGCACAGCATAATCTCCTAAAGTTGTCATTTAATAAGATAGTTTCTAGCTTGCTGTGAAGATCACCAGGTATATGCTACATATTGTACCCAATTGGTTTTAAATTTGAAAGAATCCTGGGAAGGGACTCTGGTTTGCAGTAGAGCATGTCACAATGATACTTGCTGAGCCTGAGAAATGAACTTCCTGAACTAAATTTTCCCAAAACTTAAAGCCAATTCCAGTCTACAGACTGTTCTTCCTGCTGAACTATGCTTTTAATTCTGCCAGCCTATTGGCTGGTGAAATTCCATTATTCTTGAAACCGTCTTTCTCTGGGGAGCCTTCTTGCTCAGAGTGTGGTTCAGGTCATGTGTGCATGGTGAGTTTTTGAGATGGACAACTCCCATCTATACAAGCAGGACTCGTTTTATGAACTCTCCTGAGGTCTAGGCACAGCAGCCTTCCAGGGAAGTGGGTTGCATCATTTGGAATTCTCAGTCAAGAGTTCTTTACTACCTCTTCCTTTTTTATACATATTTCCAGGAATAATGAAGTCTAACTAGGTATACTGGAATTCTTTTTCTGCTTATTCTTCCTTCCCCTCTCTTAGCAGATGACATCAAGCCATGCCCACGATGCAGTGCTTACATTATCAAGATGAATGATGGAAGCTGTAACCATATGACCTGTGCAGTATGTGGCTGTGAGTTCTGTTGGCTTTGTATGAAGGAGATCTCAGACTTGCATTACCTCAGGTGAGTTGGAAAAAGTGTCCATTGCTCTTACAGTCTTGTTCTCTTATTGATTTAGGGGAAAGGCTGCCAAAGAGACATAGCTGTCTGTCCTGTCATTATAGGATGAGGAAACTGTAAAAAAGTTCCTCTGAAGCACCCTTCGATCATGTTATTTTCCAGCTCAGCAGTTTCTAGGGACTGTTTCCATGACCTTGCAGATGGAGTTCAGTTTCCCTAGCTTGGCTTGTAAGGCTTTCCACCGCCTAGCCCTCATCTACTTTTCTAACTTTTTCCATTTTGCTTTCATACATGCTATATTCCAAATCTATAATCTAGGCTTGCTGTTCCCTGGGTGTCTTCTGTGCTATCTTACCCCTCCGTGCTTATTCACAAGTTCTTCACTTTGCCTAGAATGATTTCTAATCACCTCATCCTCCCAGCAACCCCATTTTATCTCAGCCTATTATTCGGTTCTTACCCGCCCTTCAAGGGCCACTTAAATGCTATTTCATCTGTTATGCCTTCCCCAGTCTTTTCTGCCTCATTCTTATCCATTGACATTCCTTAAATGCTTCTTTATAATTGTGATCATTTTACTTCATGTACATGTCTAATTTTGCTAAACTGTATAAGTTTCTTAAGGTTAGAATTACTTTTTCATGTTCCTTACACGTAGTGAGTTTCCAAAGAGTTTATTGAGTGAATATTAAAATACTGTCCTAAAGGAGTTAATATTTTAAAATTTAATATTCATTGTATGGATAAAACACTTTAATTTCCAATTTAGCAAACATTTGAGTACCTACACCCACCAATTTATGGGGGCACAAGTGTGCATAAGCCATGATCCCTACTTTAGACATTGCTTATCCCATCTGGTGAGGGGACAGGACAAAGAGAGTGAGCAAAAATGGTTGGACTCAAAAGGGCTGAGTGTAAAAGTAGCCAAACTAAGGGTATGAAACTGACATAAAGGCCAAGACAAGCCTTTTATATCCTTTCCCAGGAACATGGTTTGCAGTATCTATAGGATGTGGTAGGACATATGCCGAGGAAACTGCAAATCAGGGTGTTCATCAGCTGCGAAGCACAATGCGGTTGGATGAGATGTCGAGTCTGCAGGCTCTGCAGGGAGGGCCCCAAGTGGTATCAGTCAAGGAAGCTGGATCAGTGTTGGTGGACTAGGGAGGACATAGTTCAGCAGAAAAGAATAGAAAAGAGGTTTCAAGTTTTTACCAAAAGAAGAAAGACCCCAGAGCTCCAGTAGTCTGGCCTTGGCCTTTGCTCCTCTTGTGTAATACATTCTTTTCCTGTAATTTCTTGTAACTGTTAACCACTCCTAATTGAAAAGAAGGCTCTTGCTCTTATCAAGCTCTCTGGTGACAACAGTTGCTTTTACTTGTAATATTGACATGAACTTCATGTTTCCTCTGCAGCCCCTCTGGCTGCACATTCTGGGGCAAGAAGCCGTGGAGCCGTAAGAAGAAAATTCTGTGGCAGCTGGGCACATTGATTGGTGCTCCAGTGGGGATTTCCCTCATTGCTGGCATTGCCATTCCTGCCATGGTCATTGGCATTCCTGTTTATGTTGGCAGGAAGGTAAGATACTGAGTTCTGTACATGTTCCATTTTCAGGTCGCCTGGTAAAGGTTTGAAGGAAATGGGGAGGAGCTTGTTTCAGAGCTGCCTGAAAATCACTTGGTTGTTGGATAAAAATAAACTTAATTTCTTAAATGGATTTTCATAAACCCCCAAGAGATCTGAAAGTTCTTATTAACATCCTGGACTTGGTTTGTCTTAGTCAGTGACTTAAAGGTGAAATGCTTGCTTCACCCTCCTGAGTTATTTTGTCTCTTCTTGGTCTAGCTTTCTCTGTATTAGTTTAGATCATCCTGGTCTGATGAGGTTAAAATTTAAGAAAGATGCTTTTTGGGGGTAGAGGATATGTTTTACTCCCTTAGCAAAAAAATTGATGTTCTAACCTGCTGACCAGGACTTTTTGTTTCTTATTTATAGATTCATAGCAGGTATGAAGGAAGGAAAACCTCCAAACATAAGAGGAATTTGGCTATCACAGGAGGAGTGACTCTGTCGGTCATTGCATCCCCAGTTATTGCTGCAGTTAGTGTTGGTAAGAAGCTGGCCAGGACCACGACTTCATTCCTGCCTCACTCCCCTTTTCCTGCCCTACCTCCACAGCTGGCTTTCTGACTATAGCAGTTAGCCAGCTGGCCAGAGTTTCATCCTGGAAACCCCTACATTTTATACCAAACCCACCTTGGGAGTTAACTCTATTAGGTACTATTATTATTGTCAACCACACTAAATTGTCAGAGTTAGGGAATCTTTCAGAGAAGGTTACATTAAAGAATATTACTTTAAGGCCCAGTTTTTCACCTTTTATCTTTTTTCTCTATTTGCAATGGAACCTACAAAACAAACTTACTTTTATTTTGATTTACTTAATGCATCCCACTGTTTTGGGGAAGCATGAGGGTTTGTTTCAGACTAATAGTACTATAATATATATTGAGGCTCTCCATGTTCCAGGAGCAGTTCTGCATGTTTCTTATGCATTAATTTCTTTAATGTTCACAACAGCACTATTGTAACAGAAAGATGTAGTAATTTGCCCAAAGTCACTTAGCTGGGACATGAAGCAAGGCAAACTGACCTCAGCCTGTGCTCTTAGCAACGAAGCCATTCTGTCTCACGTGGAGTAAGATTTTGGAATCAGTACTCTGGGGGCATCATAAGCCCAGGAGTCATTCAATGTTTGGTTATTGATTTGTTTTTGGATTAGCACTTCAGCAGTGAATAGAAGGGGAAGAAATTAAAGCAACATATGTATACTAGACACTATATATCTCACAGGTGGCAAACACAGGGCCCGCGGGCCAAATCCAGCCCTCCACCTTGTTTTATCCAGCCCAGCACCTTGTTTCTACCCGTTGGCAGCGCTGAGCTCCTTGCCCCTTGTTAAAGAGCAGTTACATTTATACAATCCTAGCATCACATTCAGCCCTTGGAAGGCAATTGCAAGGCTGATGTGGCCTCCAGTGAAAATGAGTTTGACACCCCTGGTATAGATGTTCTCTTTTGATCATTGACAACTCTGGGAAGGCATGTCCAAGGTCATATGGTTAGTAAGTTGGAGCCAAGATTCTAATACAAGCCTTTCTAAGGCCAGTGGTCACTCTGTTAGGACTGGTCTTTCTCTTTGGGATAGCCATCTTCTGCCTTTCCTTGGCCCTTTCTTTGTAAAGTGGTTTGTCTGTGCTCAGGCTGGGAAGGAAATTGAGGGCAGTTGCAGCCTGCTGGCCTGCTGACATATTTCCTTCTTTTCCCCCAGGTATTGGTGTCCCCATTATGCTGGCTTACGTCTACGGGGTTGTGCCCATTTCTCTCTGTCGTGGAGGCGGCTGTGGAGTTAGCACAGCCAACGGAAAGGGAGTGAAAATTGAGTTTGATGAAGATGATGGCCCAATCACAGGTAAAAGGAGGTTTTTAATTTCTTTTTGAGTTTATGGAACACAAGATAAAAATCAGTAAAATTTAGCACATTTTAGAGAGATTGCCATTGGATTACTTTGGATAATGAGCTTTGTAGGGGGTAACGTATTTTTAGCTTTTCATTTCTTTGTTCCAGAGTTATTAGGTTAATTCCTCTGGTACCTGACTCTGTGTGGCAGGTACAAACTCATAGGATTCCAAGTATGCTGGTAATAGTAGGGATTTTCTTTTTTTTTTTTTTTAAGATTTTTAAAAATTTATTTCTAGAGAGAGGGGAAGGGAGGAAGAAAGAGGGAGAGAAACAGCAATGTATGGTGCCTCCCATGTGGCCCCCACTGGGGACCTGGCCTGCAACCCAGGCATGTGCCCTGACTGGGAATCGAACTGGTGACCCTTTGGTTCCCAGCCCACGCTCAATCCACTGAGCAATACCAGCCAGGGCAATAGTAGTGATTATAATAAAGTCAAATCTGCACGGTACTTTATAATTTTCAGAGGACTTTACATAGTCATTATCTCACTTGGTCTTTTCATAACAGCTCTCTGAAGAGGAAGGGTGAGAATTATCACTATTCCCCATTTAATGGGAACTACTTTAAGCTTTTGTCTCAACATCTGTGAAATAGGTCTAAGAGCTTCTGCAGAGCTGGGACTAGAGCAAGTCTTCTGACTTCTACTTAGATTTTGTTTCTACTTTATTGTATTAACTCATCTGGGGCACAGAGATCTCCAAGGTTTTTCAAGCTTCCTACTAGGTTCAGCACATAAATCATATTTTGAAATCTTCGTGTTTGATTAGATGGCATCTGTGGTGTATTGGAAAGAATAGTGGACTTGGAGTCAGAATTTTTGTTTTTGTGTGACTAGCCAGGATTTGAACAAGTCATTTAGTTCTAAGCTTTTGTGTCCTCGTCTAAAATTGAAAAGATTACAATACAAATAAATATGTAGTAAAACCCCTGATGTGTGAAGGCTGTGCATAGTAGCTGTTCATTAACTGAATAGATGACTGTTTTTCTACATGAATATTTTCCACTCGGAAGAGTCATTGCAGGAAAATGCCAGACTGTTTTGATGCTGTGCTCTCTTGAATTGAGATGTTTGGTTCCATTCCCAGTGGCAGATGCGTGGCGAGCCCTCAAGAATCCCAGCATTGGAGAAAGTAGCATTGAAGGTCTGACTAGTGTCTTAAGCACCAGTGGAAGCCCTACGGATGGACTCAGTGTTATGCAGGGTCCATACAGTGAAACAGCCAGCTTTGCAGCACTCTCTGGGGGCACACTGAGTGGTGGCATTCTTTCCAGTGGCAAGGGAAAATACAGCAGGTAAGCAAATAGGTCATTATTGAAAGAACCAGTTGGAATTATAACATACAATACCTGTATGAACCATTTCTCTGTGCCAGGCGTGTCCTACCTATCATTTCATTTTGATTTAACCATCAGTGAGTGGTGGTTCTTTTTTTTAAAGATTTTATTTATTTTTAGAGAGAGGGGAAGGGAGAGAGAGAAACATTGATCAGTTGCTTCTCGCACGCTCCCAACTGGGGACCTGGCCCACAACCCAAGCATGTGCCCTGACCAGGAATCAAACTGGCAACCTTTCGACTTGGAGGATGACACCCAACCCACTGAGCCACACCAGTCAGGGCTTCAGTGGTTTGGGTTTTTTTTCCCTACTTGTACAATTTGAAAACAGGCTCAGAAAGGTTAAGTGTTCTTTATACTGTTCCACATAAAGGATAATGTTTAGATCCTCCCTCTACCGTATTAGGCTGCTTGCTTCAGAAAGGGAAAGCACGTGTTTCTGTAGGATTTCCAAGGCTGTGCTCTCCGCTAGGCTTGCCACTGGCCTTCAGTTGAACAGCATGTATGCTGTATCTTGTTGGCTTACCAGTGCCATCATCTTCATTAGCTTCCTATTCCCATTTGGTAGAAAAAGAAAATCAATTCTGTGAACTCGTGTTGAGAGTATGTAAAGCTTTATCACTAAAGAGGTTATGACTTACTTGGTCATTTCACCGGTTAGACAAATGAGAATATGCTCAGAGGAACTTAACAGATATTACATAAGAAGCAGTTAGTTTAATAGAGACAGAGGCCTGGGTGGGGGGAGGCAATACAAGTTAGGGAGGTAGGGGAGGTGGTTGCCTTCAGATATCTGAAGGGTATTGAATTGGAAAAAAGCATTAAACATCTGAGTCGTGCCAAGAGGTAGATTAAGATAACTTGGCAGAAGCTAGAGGAAACTTCATTATAGAGAATATAGGGAAAATCTATATAAAAGTCCAAAGAAGGAATGCATTACCTTAGTAAATATTCAACTACCTATCCTTGGAAGTGTTTAAAGTGAGACCAGATGGCCATTTGGCTATTAGGAGTCAATCAACAGATGACAATTGGACTGGATCCCATACCTGAGTGCTTGTCAGTCACCTGGGAGCCTCTTAAAAGTAGATTTCAGGGCCCTATCCCAGTATTAGTAAATTAGAATCTCCACGAGTGGGATTTAGGAATCTGTATTTTGAAAAGGCTTCCCAATTCTGTCAGAGTGCAAGAACGAGCATCTGGGAACCACTTAAGTAAATGGTCTTTGTGAAAGGCCTCTTCCAGTTCTGAGAGTGATCCCGTGGTGGAGCCGAAACTAGAACCCTGGCCTCTGACGTGATGCACTTTGCCGTTGCACTGCCTCATTTTCCTGGGCATTCTTGAAGGGCATCTGAGGCTGGAGCAGCACAGCAAAGGTGCAGGTGGCAGGCGACAGGCTGGGGGTTGTTTGAATGTGCAGCTGGAGGCCGCTGCTGACCCGTCTGCATCTCATGACTCTGGGTGTTTATTAGGGGATCCCACCCCCACATTCTGGAGAATTCACTCACTGCTGTGCTTTTTTAAAAGCAACACTTCTGCAAATAAGCAGACAGACATAATTGGAGACTGACTTGCTGAAACTACAGTGTAGCCAGTCCAGCTGTTCTAGTTCTGTGGAAGCCTTCTGTAGGCTTGCTTCTGAATGGAGATCCTTTTATAGGAAGTGAGTGAGTCAGATGGGTTTGACTGTGAAACCCATTATGAGGAAATATTTACGTGTACGACAAAATGGTGTTAGAGCCAAGAAGGGAAATAGTTACAGGTTCTCAGCTCTGAGACACCATTGGAAAAGTTTGCTGCTCTTAAAGGAGATTGGCTTCTGTATGTCCTTCAATCTCATAGCTTGGAGATAATTTGATTTCTAACTGTTTGAGTTCCTAGTATGTACAAGACATGGAGGGTAGAGTGAATGAGATGTCTTTCCTTTTTTTGGAGTTCAGATGAGTAGAGAGATGTGTACATTGATTAATAAATAAATAGGTTCTGTAGGAGTACTTAGGAAGAGACTGGTATGCTGGAAGATTGAGGGGAAGTGATCATTTCTTTGTTAAGGACTGAGTATGAGTTTGCCATCTAAAGAAAGGAAACTTCTAGAGAGTGGAAATACCATGTTCAAAGTCGTGGAGGTATAAAATATGTATAGGTGTGTAAGGAAAGAAAAAATTGAGAGTGATTATGATTTAGGACCTATGGTGAGAGAGGAACTGGAGAGTGAGCTTGGAGGCAGATCAGGAAGACCTTAAATGCTAGTTGTCAGTAGGGAGCCAAGAGTGGACTGTTTGAGTGACCACATTGTTGTTCACATTGGTCCTGATCTGGAAGTGCTTTAACCTGGACTTAGGGCTGCTGCAGAGAGCGCGCAGTTGTGGTTATCCAGTCAGGAGATCTAAAGAGCCTGAAGTTATGCAGTAACAGTGGGGATAGAAAGGAGGGGACGATTTCGTTAAATACTTAAGAGAGAAAATGTGTGGGCATCTACTTGAGCTGTTTGACAATTGGAGATCAGATCAACTCAGTTTGCAAGAGAATAATGGAAGAGATGTGTGCCAGGAAGCAGACTGCCTTGGAATACCCAGGTCTCATATTAACTTGAACGTCCCCTCTTTACACAGGTTAGAAGTCCAAGCCGATGTCCAAAAGGAAATTTTCCCCAAAGACACAGCCAGTCTTGGTGCAATTAGTGACAACGCAAGTACTCGTGCTATGGCCGGTTCCATAATCAGTTCCTACAACCCACAGGACAGGTATGTGACCAGTCAGATGCCCAGGAGAGGTCGCTTTTTTGGTCAGGTACTAGACCTTCAGAAACTCAATGCCTTCCGTTAGAGCTCTGCGTGCCATCTGGTGGGGTGCGTAGTGTGTGTGCCTTGTGACTTCATTGAGCAAGTTCTTGGCAGCTCTTGATTGATTCTTTTTGTTAGCACTTGATTTTTAGAAGATTTTTTCTTTCTTCCTTTTCTTTTTTCCTTTTTTTTTTTCTTGGCTTTTGCAACAGTAATTATAGGGAACTTTGAGAGCTAGATTGGTATTCATTGATATCCGTGGATCTATGGTTTCTGCTCTCATGTTGCCCTTTGCTTGGTGTGGCTCCTGTACCTTATTTCTCTTTATTTTTGAGAACTAGTGTATCTGGTAGGGTGTGAGTGCAGCACTTCTTCTGGAGAGTTCCTGGTTTCTTCTAATTGTGGCACAGCAGTAAAAAGCTATGAGTCTTCTTTCACTTTCATAGGGTAAGATAGTGTGAGGCCCTGACACTTAGTTGAATTTTGGAAACTTTTTTAGTTTAGAGAAATTGGCAGAGGTGTGTGTGTATGTTTAAATGAACAAAAAGGATCTAATTGTTCTCCATCCTATTTGAGTGTTAGGTTAAATTTTTATTTTCACTAAAAACGAGCTCTAGTCTATTCACTAAAAATGAGCTGTAGTCTAATCCTGAACCCACAAACTGCTTTTACCTACAGGTATAGCATGACCCATGCATGACTCAGCATAGTGGATTTTGTCTCCACAGAGAATGCAACAACATGGAAATCCAAGTGGACATTGAAGCCAAACCAAGCCACTATCAGCTAGTGAGTGGAAGCAGCACAGAGGACTCGCTCCATGTTCATGCTCAGATGGCAGAGAATGAAGAAGAAAGTGGTGGTGGCAGCAGTGGCAGCAATGAAGAGGATCCTCCCTGCAAACACCAAAGCTGTGAACAGAAAGACTGCCTGGCCAGCAAACCGTGGGACATCAGCCTGGCCCAGCCCGAGAGCATCCGCAGTGACCTCGAGAGCTCAGACACGCAGTCAGACGATGTGCCAGACCTCACTTCCGACGAGTGCGGCTCCCCGCACTCCCACACTGCAGCCTGCCCCTCGACTCCCAGAGCCCCAGGTGCGCCGAGCCCAAGTGCCCACATGAACCTCTCCGCCCCAGCTGAGGGGAAGACTGTGTTGAATCCAGAAGGTGCAGAAGCCAGAGTATGAAGGGGAATGAATGCTCCTGTTCTGAGAAGCACACTTGTTGTAACTGCATCTTTTGGAATCTTTTTTTTGTGGGGGTGGGAGTGGAGATTTATGTATTTTACTTCAAAGATTCTCTGGTCACAGGTTTCCCCAGGGAAACTCTGAGAAATTTGCAATTTCTTACAGATAAAACATGGGAAATTTTGCCCTTAGTCCCACACCCCATCCTCCTCCCCCCTTTTTTAAGTTTTAATTTATTGGTTAAACTGATGGTGGCAATCCGTGAGGTGTGTCAAAGAGTGTACAGATGTATGTGTGTATATTGTATGTATGCTAACATTACTGAAGGACACATTTTAATAAAGATTTCTGTTGTAATTCAACTCATGTCATTTTCCTTGGCTTGGGTAGTCCTACAGAGCCAAGGGTTTGAAACAGACCGCTATGTCCTTAACAGTCTGTAGATCTGAGGTTCCTAATCCCAGGGAAGAATGAGTGTATTCTGATCTAACTGCAGTGGCATCGTCTATGAACTAGGGATTTCCAGCATAACAGGAAGTAAAGCCAGGCTTGTTTTGGACTGTGTGGTCAAACTGAAGAATTAGCTGAGTCAGCCAAATAGAGAAGCTGTAGATTAAAATGGACCTTGTTTGCCCTCTAGAGGCAGCTCTGCAGTTTTCCTGTTAAAGTTTTATTTAACCTTTTCTGTATTGTAGTCACTTCTAGAAATGTGTTCCCAGAAGAGAGAAGGAAGGGGTGGCAGTTCAGTGGCTCTTTAGAGTGATCCCAGTGAATGCTGCAAGATTGTAAATTGGGGAACATAGTATTCTTACTGGGGGAAGGAATGTACTGATTCTGCATAACCTACTCACTAAGCAATAACCGGGGTGTTATGCTCTCAGGTATGTATTCCCTGTTCAAAAAAGTCTTCTCAGTTTTGCCTATTTAGTTTAAGAGCAACTAAGGAATCTGACGACAATTTGTAATGAAAAGAGAGAGAAGAAATGCAGTTAGAACCTTAACATACTTAGTTTTATCTGATGTTACACATTTGTCAGAATTGAGCTGAATTAGTACTGCTTGAGATTTTGGCTCTGTCTAGAATAACGGTCTAAGAAATGAATGCTCATACACAGTATATCAGAAAAAGTAAAAGATTTATGCGACATGATGTAAGATTTCAAATCTGGCGATAACTTACTTTGAAACTGGGTGCATTGGTGACTCTCCTGCCACCTGATTTCTCTAGCTCAGACAGTATCTAAGAAGTTTCCAGTGCCAAATGCTTCTATCACCTTAGCCCTGGGCCCAGAGGCAGCATTGAGAGTATCCTTTCCCTGAGGACCAGATGGCTTTGTGTATCCTTTCACAGGTGCACCTGCTCTTTGTCTTCTTGGCCTGTGCTTTTCTACAATGAGGATGATGAGTCTGGGCAACAGCAAATTTGGAAGATTCTTATCTCTTGGGCACTGCAGCCAGACTTAGCACATTTCCCTGTACCTGGGACAGGAAATGCTGTTAGTGGACTCTGGGTCTCTGGAAAAAGGCATCCTCGGGGGTGTCCGCATGTGGAAAGGGAGCCTGTTGGGAAAAGGGGCAGACAGTCTGGAAATCTCTGAAATGCAAATTATCAACTCGAGACCTATAATTGTCTTGAAGCCTCAAGAAAGCAGTTAACTTAGACAAAATCAAGGAAGAGTGTTAAGGGACAGGAGTTTGCAGCCAAACTTGCATTCTTCTATCCAAGTCCTAGCCAGGCCTGACCCTGCTTAGCTTCTGAGGTCAGATGGGGTCGGGTGCATGCAGAGTGGTATGGCCATAGACCAAACCTGTATTATTTTCTAGGCTCTACTGCTTAGTGCTATGAGACTTGGGCACCTTATTCTGAGTCTGTTTTCACTTAGCTGAAGTGGGGATAATAATCCTAATTATGGGGTTGTAAAGATTGAGATGGGCTCTGGCTGGTGTGGCTCAGTGGATTGAGTGCTTGCCTGTGAACCAAAGGGTTGCGGGTTCAATTCCCAGTTAGGGCACATGCCTGGGTTGTGGGCCAGGTCCCCAGTAGGGGACTCACAAGAGGCAATCACACATTGATGTTTCTCTCCCTCTTTCTCCTTTACTTCCCCACTCTCTAAAGATAAATAAAATCTTAAAAAAAAAAGATAATAATCATAATTATTAAAAAAGATTGAGATGGTGTACTAAAAATGCTTTCAGTAAAGGACCTTGTTTTTTCCTCTTGCAGGAACAAGAGCTAAGAAAAGGGGATTATGGGTGTCATCTAAGAAAAGCCCAGAACTCTAGACCAGAGGCCATGAAAAACTAAATTTATGCTAATCCTTTGCAACAGGACTGTTGTGTCTCCCAGACATTAGCGAATGAAAGACCCTTCACCACCACCTGGAGATCGTAATGCATCAGAAAAGTTGGTCAGTTTAGAGTTTGGGAACATTTCATTTCCTCTTGGCAGAGCTTTCATGTATTCTAAAATACCTGCTATGTTTCAGGTATAGGATGCGTTAATAAAGAAAACAGAAGTTCTGTCCGCATGGAAGTAAGGTAACATCGTAATGGGGAAAGGTGACCAGGTACATAGTCGGGATGGGGGTAAGTGCGCTAAAGAAAGCAAAACAGGGGAAGCGAAGAGAGTTGGCGATGGTGCTACTTTAGGTGGATAGTGTAAGCCTCTTTGATAAGGTAACATTTTATCAGAATCCTGAGCGGGTGGGGATCATGGGATGCCAGGCCTGAGGAATAAAGTACAAAGGCCCTTTGGTAAAGCATCCTTAGTCTGTTTAAGCACACACCCCATGGAGGCCTATATGGCTGGACCCAATGGACCAGGGAGGGGAGTAGCAGATTAGGCTGAAGAGGTGGCTGGCATAAAGATTGTGTAGATTAGCAAAACAATTCTGACGACGAGGAATTTTAGGTTCCTCTCGGGCCAGTAAGAGGTAATCTTCAAAGGCAGACAGATGGGTGCTTGTGAGACTTTGAAAGGGGCTAAGACTGAAAGCGTTTCTGGTCACAAGTCCTCCTTGGGCCAGTGGAAAGAATCTGTTGCATATGATAAATAGGTACTCATTCATTCCAACCTCTTTCTAATGTGCTTTCTTGTACCCCACAGGCTAGGAAGCTAGAAACTACAGTACCTATCAAACTTCCTTGAAACCAAGGTTCTGAGTATAATTTCAGTTTTGCCAATTAGATGCCCAGACAAAATGTGGAAGGAAACAGTGATTCAGGGGTCATCTTCAGCTGCTATGATTTGTTCCTCGCAAGGAACAAAAGAGAACTTGGGTTTCTCTTCAGTGGTATTCCACTGTCCACCAGGAGTTTTGTGGGTGTTGAAGGGCTTCCTGGTCCATAAATGACAGTGATATGTGTTCTTGTAGTCATCCTGTGGTGGCGGAGGTAGCGGCTCCCATGGTGGATCAATGCAGTGGCCTTTCCTAGATGCCCAGCCTAGAGACTGCTCGCCCAGGCTTTCCCAGTTCTTGTGAGCACCTAATTTACCCGTATTGAATCCTGTTCTACTTAAAATAGGTAAAGGGATTTGTTTCTTTCAACTACGGAACCTTGACTGATAAAGAATTTGGTTCCAAAAGTGGTTCCAAGCAATAGGTCCTCAAAGATGGGACTCGGTTAGTTATGACTGAGTTGGATTTGAAGGAAAAGGGAATCTAATTGCCGCTGGAAAACCGTGTGCTAGCAGGCAAAGATCACTTACATCTGTGGTCACCTGAGATGAAATTTCTTAGAAGATTGGCAGACTTAGATGGCAGTGGCTGTGCTAGAGAGGTTAAAGAAAAAGAAAGTCTCAGTAGTTTTACATTTTCAGCTCCAGGCAAGTATGGGAGAGCCCCCAAAGAATTTTGTCTCCTGTAGCCACCAGGCTGATGTACATGAAACTCGGGTGGAGATTTAGGTTATTGAATTGCAACATAAGTTAAAATCACAGCCTTCCCAGGTCTGTTATGTGAAAATTAGGGCATTGCGGAACAGTGGGGTTCTGAAATAAGCTATGGGAACATTTGAATGGATTTCGGTAAATCTTACTGTTCTGAATCCACAGACTCCAGTTAACTTTTTCCTCTCAGTCTTACTTGGAGACCATGGGTGGTTGCCTTGGAAATGAGAGGTATGCTAATACTTCTATTGCCACTAGTACTTCTCAAGTGCTGGTACTACTTCTCAGGGCCCACCACCCCTTCTTACCACCAGATCCGTAATTACAGTCAGATCCCAGTCTGCATCTCGAAGGCAAACATAGTCTGGTCTGAGAGGCTTACAGAAAAACTGTAAGATTTTGTGAATTTGAATCAGCAGAAAACATGAGGAATGTTTGAAAACTGGATTCAAAAGGTATTAGACCAGGAAGAAAAGAGCATAATTTTATTTTCGTTTGGGTAGAATTTACTAATCTGGACATTCTGGAGATTCTGGCGTTAGCAGCTAGGAGTGCCTCTTAGCTGGATAATTGGATGAAACTTGGATTTAACAATGGTCTACACTCCCAATTGAACTGCCAAAAATTACTTAGTATAGCATTGGAAGATAAAGCCAAAGACATGAAAATAGAAATGTTGATGCAGATTTTTTTTTTAAGATTTTATTTATTTTTAGAGTGGAATAGAGGGAGAGAAACAACAATGTGTGGTTGCCTCTCTCACACCCCACACTGGGGGCCTGGCTCACAATCCAGGCCTGTGCCCTGACTGGGAATAGAACCGGCGACCCTTTGGTTTGCAGGCCAGCATTCAATCCACTGAGCCGCAGCAGCCAGGGCTGTTGATGCAGATTTATCATACGTGTGACCTCATTTCCTAATTTTGCCCTTCAAAATTGCCCAGAGGATATTTCATTCACTAAGGGATTGGAAAGTACATAAATAATGGGAACACCCATTATTTATGTACTTTCACTTTATCTTGAAAAGTACAGGAGTGTCTATTCTCCATAGGCCAGGAATGAAGCTACGAGCTGCTGCCACTGAAATGGAATCCCTGCTGTCAGTAGGGATGGCGGGATCCTGGCGTGACATGACAGGCCAGTGGGCAGTACCAAGGCAACAGAGCTGGAGTGGTGAAATACAACCCCCTACACTTCTCTTTGGTCTGTATAACACAGAGCAAAACTCCAGGTCTGGCAGAGAAGCCTGTTTTGAATCACCAAAATGGAGAGTTACAAACACTCAGTTCTCGGACCCAAGGCTCTTGGATAAAGGGATGCCGGGTACCCTGAAGGGAGCACCCAGTATATCATCATAACTGAATTATAGATCTTATATTCTTCCCCCAAAGAATCTCAAGCCATTAACTTATGTTCCTGTGCTTGAGAAAATGGAAATACCCAGGCCTTTAGGGAATATCTGGAAACTGGCCCTAAGCCAGCACTAATCCTAAGGAACCTAAAAGGTCACTGTGGTCCACTAGTTAGAATCGAGGCATAAGGAATGTGGTGGGTTGAATCGTGTCCCCCAAAATTCATATGTTGGAGGCCTAGCCCCCAGTACCTCAGAATGTGAGCTTATTTGGAAGTAGAATTGTCACAGATGTAATTAAGATGAGGTCATACTGGAGTAGGGCGGGCCCCTAATCTAATATGATTGGTGCCATATCAAAAGGGGGAATTTGGACACGGAAACACTCGCAGTGAGAACACCGTGTGAAGATGAGGGCAGAGACTGGGCTGTTACAGCAGAAGCCAAAGATTGCTGCAAAACACCCAGAAGCTAGGAGAGAGGCGTGGAACAGGTTCTCCTGTGTGGCTCTCAGAAGGAACCAGCCCTGCAGACACCTTGACCTCAGACTTCGAACCTCCAGAACCGTGAGAATAAAGTCGTGTTTAAGCCACCTAGTTTGTGGTGCTTTGTTATGGCGTACCTACCAAACTAATCCGTGGGGCCAGGTAACTGAAAAGGAACTTTGGCCCTGGCTGGTGTAGCTCAGTGGACTGAGCGCAGGCTGCGAACCAAGGGGTCACCGGTTCGATTCCCAGTCAGGGCACATGCCTGGGTTGTTGGCCAGGTCCCCAGTGGGGGCCACGTGGGAGGCAACCACACATTGACTTTTCTCTCCCTCTCTTTCTCCTTCTCTTCCCTTCTGTCTAAAAATAAATAAATAGCCCGGCTGGTGTAGCTCAGTGGATTGAGCGCGGGCTGGGAACCAGAGGGTCCCAGTTCGATTCCCAGTCGGGGCACATGCCTGGGTTGCAGGCCAGGTCCCCAGTGAGGGCCATGTGAGAGGCAACCATACATTGCTCTTTCTCCCTTTCTTCTCCTCTCTCTAAAAATAAATAAATAAAATCTTTAAAAAAATAAAAATAAAAATAAATAAATAAAATCTTAAAAAAAAAAAGGAACTTTGTCCTGGGTCTATCCTACATGTCCCTACTGTGGTTATTTCCCAGTTTCTGTAGTTATAGTTGTAATAGACATACTTGGCAACTGGCAGAATCTTCGCACTGACATGCAGCATGAAAGCTATGTAAGAAGAACAAAGGAAAGTCCCTGGAACTGTTCTTCCCCACAGAATCTTTAGCCAGAAGCAGCAGTGCCTCCCTGAGGGAATGGTAGGTATTACCACCACCATCAAAGACTGACAAATTCAGGAGTGGTGACCCCTATCTTAGTCACATTTAGGGCATTTGCCCTGTACAGGACATGACTTATAGCTGTTATTTCAGATATCTCTTTATAAAGCAAATAAAACCTGCCCCTGGCACCTGCAACCAGGCAACTATTGACCTGGAATATGCTTTTTTCCCTTTAGCCCAAGTAGCAGAAAGCATGGAAAGCAGATTACTAGCACCTGCCCAGGTCAGCGGTCCACCGTGCTGTCCTACATCTGGGCTATACCAGCTCTCCAGCTCTGTTGAAATCTCATCTGAGGCACTTTGATCATCTCACCTCTCCCAGCAGAACGTCACTTGACATGTGATCACATCACGTTTTCGGATGTAATAAGCAAGGAGTAGCAGGTGGGTATCCAAATGCTTTGGGTAAAAAAAATAAAAATAAATAAAACGTGGTTTAGAGGCCAGGCAATAATCCTGTGGAAATTAAGGGCACTTTCATGTCTGTGAAGTTTTTAGGGGTCCAGTCAGGAGGATGGCAGGTAATCTAAAGTGAAAGGTGAGCTGTTACACTGTACGCTCCCCACCACTAAGAAAAAGTCTGAACATTTGATGGGTCACTTTTGATCTCAGAGGTAGTGTGCCACATTTGGCTGTGCTGCACTGACCTGTTTACCGAGTACCCGATAAGAGTACCAGCTCTGGTGGGCCTGCAGAGAGTGGTGAGCAGCGGGTACAGGCTGCAACATAAAGCAGTTTGGTTTAAGACCACGAAAATCCAGTGGTGTGCAAAGTCCCTTGGCAAATGAGGATACAGAGCATACACTGTGACGAGTTTCCATAAGGGAATCACAGCACAGGGCCTTATGATTTTGGAGTGAAGCCGTGTTATTTGTGGCAATGGCTATTCTCCTCCTACTGAGCCCTGCTCCATGATCTGGGGGGACCAGCTGGGCGCTCGTAGCAGTTAGATTGCATCAGATCCCTTCCATCACAGAGAAAGCAGCGATTTGTCCTCACTGGAAAAGACATTCATTCGTTCAAGATATGGATTGTTTCCATGCATGCCAAGCCTAAAATATTCACAAAGAAATTTTAAACTGAGAAAAAAAACACTTATTATAAAGCCAGACATTTCCCCCATCCCCTATTATTCTAAACTTGGTGATACGTTCACAGTGAGAAGCATAGTGGCTCAGAGGGTAAACTCCAGAGCCAGAAAGCCTGGGTAGGAATTCTAACTCCATCGTTTAAGTGTCTTATGACCTTGGTTAAATTATTTAACCTCTCTATTTCAGTTCTTTCCTGGGGACTGTGAGCATTAAATGAATACATATGAAAGTGCCTTGCCTGTAATAAGTGCGATACGTCTTAGCTAGTTTCATTTTCACTTAGTATCATGATCATCATCGTTCTTATTGTCTATAAACTTACTGAATGCCTTATTCATCATGTGGTATTCCACACAACACTGCCTCCCATCGAGTAGGCAATGGGCCAAGACCCACGGAATCATCCCAAAGCAGCTGGCCTTACAGAATAGTCAAATGGCTTACGAATGGTTTACAGTTCTCAACACCCACAAGAGAAATACTTCCACCAGGGCCCATAACGAGTCCACTGACTAGAAATTTTCTGGCCAATGTGGGTTCTTCATCCACTGAACCAATAGCGTAAAAGGGAGCCACACTGTTAGGTGGAGTGATTAATGATTGATCCTGATTGATCCTGATTTCCTGATTACCAAGGAACATAGGTTTGCTGTTGCACAGTGGGGGATGGGAAGAGGTATGCCTGGAGCCTAAAGGACTGTCTGGGGCTACTTCTAGTACTACCATATTTAGGAGTAAAAGTCCTAAAAGGCTAAAACACTAAGGGCTCAAATCTTTTAGGAATAAAGATTTGGGTCACCACACCAGATAAAGAACCTCATCCAGGTGAGGTACTGGCTGGGAGAAAAGGAACTTAGAATGGGTAGTGGAGAAAGTTATGAATACAAATAGTTCATGAAAACTTGGGAAATGAGGACTACGTTAGCATTTCAGTTTTTGCTATACTGTATATATGTTTTATATCTATTAACCTGTTTTTTTCCCCACCTCCCACATTTTCCCTAGAATTATAAGGTGTGTTATTGTTGGTAACTTTTTAAAAAAAGGATTTTATTTATTTTTAGAAAGATGGGAAGGGAGGGAAAAGAGAGGCAGAGAAACATCGATGTGTGGGAGATACATCGATTGGTTGCCTCTTGCATGCCCCCAACCAGGGACCTGGCCTGCAACCCAGCCACGTGCCCTGACTGGGAATCGAACTGGTGAATTTTTGGTTTGCAGGCCAGTACTCAGCCCGCTGAGCCACACCAGCCAGGGCTATTGTTGGTAACTTGATAATGTCGTTAGTTCTTTGGCTCCAGCTGTTGAAGCAAAATTGTGACTAAACCAGAATGGACATCACCCATAGGTGGATACCTGACTAATAGGATTTTTAATCTCTCCTCTTAGAGGAAGGGAGTAGATCCCTGAAAAGCCAAAGGATGAATTGATGTAAATACGGTGAATTGGCTGTCAGCATCCATTCTGCTCTCCTTCTCATACTGCCACGGCTGCAAAGTTAAACACTACATTTCCCAGACTCCCTTGCAGTTAATATTCTGCATAAAAATTAGTGTCTATAAGTTGCATCCATTTATATAAGAGTTGGGAGGAGAAAGTGAGACCAAAGCCGTCTCCCTCCCAGCAGTATTCCAATGTCCAGTCATTAGCTTCATGCTGTTTAAAAGCAGTGGTGACAGTAACAGAGGTGGCTTTCTGGTCCTTAGATTGCAACTACAATGCTGTATTTTTTTAAACTGATTTTGAGAGAGACATCAGTTTGCTGCTCTACCCATCCATGCGTTCATTGGTTGCCTCCTGCATGTGCCCTGACTGGGAATTGAACTGCAACCGTGTTGCACCAGGAGGATGCTCCAACCAACTGAGCCACCTGGGCAGGGCATGCTGTGTGTAGTTTTTAAACCATCCTATTTTTTTATTGAGATGGAACTCACCTAACATAAAATTCATCGTCTTAAAATGTACAACTCAGTAGATTTTAAATATATTTGTGAAGTTGTGCAACTCTCACCACTAATTCCACAACATTTGCATCACCTGCAAAGAAATGCATTAGCAGTCAGTCTCAATTCCCTCCTCCCCCCAGCCCTGGCAGCCACTAATCTAATTTCTGTCCCCATGCACTTGCCTATTCTGGACATTTTTTTTTTTAAGATTTTATTTATGTTATTTTTTTTAGAGAGAGGAGAAGGGAGGGAGAAAGAGAGGGAGAGAAACAGCAATGTATGGTTGCCTCCCACATGGCCCTCACTGGGGACCTGGCCTGCAACCCAGGCATGTGCCCTGACTGGGAATCGAACCGGGACCCTTTAGCTCCCAGCCCGCGCTCAATCCACTGAGCTACACCAGCCAGGGCCTATTCTGGACATTTTATATGTGTGGAATCACACAATGTGTAGCCTTTTGTGTCTGACTTCTTTCACTCGGCATAAGGTTTTCAAGATCCATCCTTATTGTAGCTTGTAACAGTGTTTCACTCCATTTTATGGCTGAATAACATCCCGCTGCGTATTGTATAGGCTGTAGCGCGTTTTGTTTATGTAATCATTCATTGATGGGCATTTAGGTTATTATTTCCACTTTTTGGTTACTGTGAATAATGCCATGTGAATATTGGCATACAAATATCTGTTTCAGTTCCTGTTTTCAGTTATTTTGGGTGTATATCCAAAAATAGAATTGCTGGATTATATAGAAATTCTGCGTTTAATTTTTTGAAGAACCACCATCCTTTTTCACTCACCAGCAATACACAAGAGTTGCGCTTTCTCCAAACCCTTGCCAACACTTGATATGGTCCGTCTTTATTGTTATAGCCATGCTAGAGGGCATGAAATGGCATTTCACTGTGGTTTCGATTTGCATTCCCCTAACGACTAATGATGCTGAGCATCTTTTCATGTACTGCTTGGCTATTTGTATGTCTTCTTTGAAGAAATATCTATTCAAGTGCTTTGCTCATTTTTAAATTAGGCTATTTGTCTTTTATGGTTGTGCTATAAGACTTCTTTACATATTCTGGTTACAAGTTGCTTAACAGATATGTGATTTGCAAGTACTTTCTCCCACTTGTGTTCTTCAGCGCCGGAATTCCGGCAGCGGCCTCCTGACTCACGACGGTGTCCGAGTTAGCGGCTGCTCTGTGGTCTTGTTCTGAGAGTCTTTCTTGGAGGTTTATCCTAGAGCCCTCTCCTTTAGCCCTCCAAACTATTGTTTTAAACACCTGATTCCTTGAATTAAATCCTTTTCTGCTTAAAAATAGAGTGCTTTCTCTTCCCTGTGACTGACCTCTGACTCAGAAATAGCACAACTTGAAACCTTCAAGCCGGGATATGACATGTCATTTTGCTAGAGCTGACGTGCAGCCAAACAATAATAACAATAAATTCCTGGAAAGTCAGATTTGGAAGCACCTTTGAAGACCAACTAGTCCAACTCCTTCATTTGTGAAATGAGGGGAGGGAATTGAGACACAGCTAGGAAGACCAAAAAAGTCATGAAGCTGAGTGCGTTCCTCCCGAGGCCAGCGGACGTGAACTGATGTTCAGGAAATCACTGTGATCTAGAGCAAGGAAATCCAAGGAGGCCACCACGCCAACCGTACTGTAGCTGATTGGACGCAGAGTTTGGGCCCAAGCCAGATGCTGCTGTGAACAGCCTAGATGATGGAGGCCAGCCGCCAGTGTGAGACGGTCTGGCAGGGGAGACGCAAGTGCGAGGAGCACACCCAGAGCATGTCAACGGAGTGTCACCAGATCACAGTTCCTGTTCTCCAGGGACCTGCTTGGGCAGCTGAGAAGGCTTCCCCTGATAATCTCACTTCCTCTGTGTCCCTATCATAGCCCCCATTACCAAAAGTCATCTGAATGTAGCTGCACCGGAGATGCTGCTTAACTTGACCTCTGTGGTCTGCCTTTGTGAGTAGCTTGGGCTATAGTTCCACATCTGGGTACCGCTTTGCCATTCCTTAGGCACCTGCCTTGGAAGAAATTCACCCATTGCTCACTGTATCTAGACAGCTGCTCTCCTCGGGCTCCGCGCAGCGGCACAGAAACCAACTCCCAGACAGACCCAGGCCGTGGGGTTGTGGAACCACCAGTGGAAAAATGGCACTGGAAACCACGGATGTGAGTGAAAGGAGAAATGGCTTCCATGCTCATAAACCTTTAACCAAAGAGTGCCAGGAAAGGAGCAACCAGAAAAGGGAGCAGGGGAACCAGGAATAAACGAAAAACTGGAAGCCAAGTAAGGAGAGAATTCAGGAAGGAAAGTGTGATTATGATACCAGGATGGGGACAGGGCCCAGCGCTGGCCTGCCTAAGGCCAGCCAGTAGCTTGTGGGTTCTTGACTTGGCGTAGGAAAGATTTCACAGTGGGTCCAGGTGACTTCGAGAGTATGTTTATTAAAGCTGGGGACAGTGAAACAAGGAAGGGCTTAGGACAGAAGAAGCAACAGGAGAGAGCCTAGGCAGGGCTGCTGTGGCTCTCTGGGAAGGTTATGGGAAGGAAGTGAACCAAGGTGGGGCTGCTGTCAGCGCCCTGGAGAGTCAGAGAAAAGGTTAACCTGGAACATGCTGCTGCTGCCCATTGTTCCCCCGGTTGCAAGTCTCATGGGGGGCCCCTTAGAGTTTAGGAGATGCACGCCTGTCGGGGGAAAAGAGCAGGGAGGGAAAGGCGTGGGCCTGCTCCCCGGAGGGAGAGCTGCCCCGAGTCCTTCGTCTTGAGGGTTTTAGAGGCTGGGGGCTTCGGGGAGGTCTTAGGGGGATCTTAATAGAATAGTCATCAGCTTTTCCAGGTGTGCCCTTTCAGGGTCATGGTCTCCACTGATGGGTCAGTGCCAGGGCAGGGGGTCTAAACCACAAGACCAGCAAAATGCCAGGGGAGGAAAGGCCACGCCAGTTTTGCTCGTTGCCCAGGTGACTTTCTATATCTGGCTATAAATCGCTCTGCCAGTTGGTTCAGCTGTCTCAGTTTCCCCATTCCACTTGTATATGAATTTTCCTAGCTTCTTACTAACCTGCCTCGGTTAGCTGGCACGTGAGACGGGTCAAAGTGTCTGGGGACTGGATCTGCCATGTGGGAAATCACTGGAGAGCACAACTTCAGCAGCAGAAAACAGACGGCAGCAATGGAAAACGGATTCCATTTAGTTGAGATGTGAGTGAAAGGTGTGGAGGTAGAGATGGCAGGTAACTCCCTTCGAAGAAGGGGAAGAGATTTGGGGGTTTTTTAGCAGAAGAGACTTAAGCCTGTTTGGAAGCTCGGGAGAAAATGGAGTAGAGAGGGGGAGTGACAATATAAAAGTGATGGCGCTTCCTTTCTGTAAGAAGACGGATGAATGGGACCAAGGGCACAGCGGGGGGATGGCGGTGGACACAGAAGGGGCCCCTTCCCTCTCAGCTTGGAGGGAGAGGGAGGCAGCCGTGAGATTTAGTGTCCTTCCCAAAAGGGGATAATCTTCACCATGAGAAGATAGAAAATGCCTACTACAGAACAGATGGTTGGTAAATATCAGTCCTTCCCTCCCCTCCTGTCCCTCGTGGTGCAGACTCAGTCCTCTGAGGCCACATGCCGTGTCACTCTTGGATGTCACAAGGCTAGAGCTAGAGAAATTAAAGACAATCCCAAGTTTTTCTGGAATCCAGGGAGTAGAGGCTGCTTTCTCCTGAGGTTCCTACGCTGAGAAGAGGAGAGGGGGCCAGAGACAGAAACACCATCTGAACACACCAGATGACATGGTCTTAATGCCGAGAGCTAACTGTGCCTGAAACACTTGAACTTCCCTGTAATCCAGCAAATCCCTCCCCGCTACCCAAAGCCCATGTCTGTTAGGTTCTGTCACCTGTAACTGAAGATGTTCTGACTGATACGGGCTGTCGCTAGTGATGTCTCTAACACGTGCAGTTGCTGAGGTGGAGGGGATACAGAAGGGTGAAGGTTTCCCCATCCAGGCCAGGGGGTCAGCATTGCCCATGATGTGGCTGCATAGCCAGGGTGCCCTGAAGCTCAGACCATGTACCTAACATGGGTGAAAACTTGGGGACTTGGCAGAAATATGTCAGGAGGTTGTGTTGGCTATTTTTCCAAAGTCTTCAGAGTTGAAGAGACAAATTCTGCAAAGAGAATAATGAAAGCTAACATTTCTGAGGCACTCATCATATGACAGGTTCTAATCGCTTTACACATTAATTCATTTAATATTCACAATAACACAAAGAAGTGGATGTTGTTGTTATTCCCCAGTTTACAGTTTAGGAACTGAGGTGCAGAATAATTTGCCCAAGGTCACGAAGTTAGACAGGGGTAGAACTATGACCCGAATCAGGCAGCCTGGCCACTACACCTTTGCTGAGGGAAACTGCCTGTAGACCGCAATCCAAGCTGATGCTGAGTCTGGCCGTCAAGACAGGCATGGCGGCATCTCTTACATCAAAGCTAAAGTAAGGGAGGCAGCACACAGCCCCTCCCAAGCTCTTCCTACTTGTCCCCACTAAGAAGACGGTTACCCTATGTAAAGAGCCTTCTACAGGGTGCAGCCTAGTGGTCGGGGCAGCCAGCCGTGCCTTCCCCCACGTGCCTGGTGTTCACAGGTGTTCCAAGGCAGAGGTGAAGGTGGAGACTCTGAGCTGAGCTGGGGACTGGGATGTCCTGTTGCTACAAGAGACTCCTTCCCTTTCCCTGGCACACCAAAATCAAGGTCTGGATTCAAGGACCGTAAGTCACAATTCTTCTGACTTAGCTAATAGCCCATGGAGTTATCCAAATGTGAATAGTCAGAAAACTTACACATCTGTGAAGAGAGTGGTTTTGCCAAAGAAACCCCAATCCTGGCACATGGAACCTGTGATTGATCAACCCCTGAGGCAATGTCTTGGCTTCAAACAATACCAAGAGGAAACCCTCAAAATTTTCCTTTTCTTTCTTCCTCTTCCTCATCTTCTTCTTTTCCTTTTTTCTCTTCCTCCTCTTCCTCCTCTCCTCTTCTTCTTCTTCTTCAATTTTGTTTATTTACTTTTAGAGAGAGGGAAAGGGAGGGAGAAAGAGAGGGCAACATCAATGTAAGGGAGAAGCATCGATCTGCTGCCTCTTGTGTGCGTCCTGACTGGGAACCGAATCTACAACTCCGGTGTGTGCCAGACCAGGAATCGAACTGGCCTCATTCTACCAAGGCCGGGACTCCTTGCTGTTCTTGATCCACAGGATGTAATCCACACTGTAGACCACTGGGCCTCATTTCAACTCCTCTCCTTTTCCAAATGGGGTTGCTTGTTTATAATTATGTATCTTTCTTTTCCCTTCACCAATGCACCAAAATCAGGGGCCGATTAACTTTATTCTTGATTTATAGCAGTGTTTCCTAACCTTTTGGTATCAGGACCCCTTTATACTCTGAAAAATTGAAGACCTGAAAGATCTTTTGTTTATGTGGGTTACATTGTCAATACTTACAATATTAGAAGTTAAAATTAAGAATTTTTAAAAATAGTTATTTAAAATTAATAAACCCATTCATGTTAACATAAATAACACATTTTTCAATGAAAAAATAACTCCATTTTCCAAATTAAAGTAGTAAAAAGAATAATATTGTTTGAGATTTTTGCAAATCTCTTTAATGTCTGGCTTTATAAAAAGCATCTAGGTTCCCATCTGCTTCTTTATTTAATCTGTTAAGATACGTTGTTTTGATTGAAGCATATGAGATATGCTTTCTTTATAGAAAATTCAGCCTCACACAAATATGTAATTGGAAAAAAGTATGAGCATTTTAAAACTCTTTGCAGATAATTGTGGGTATTCCTCCTCAATACTATACCAAAACTTGACAACTGATAGTTTGTAAAATTTAGTTTCGGTATGGAACCTGAAACCAAATCAACTTTTCATTAAATTAAAATCCACTTGTCTATCTTGCACTTTGAATGCATCTATTATTCATTCATGATTCTGTAACATCATATATTGGTCACTTGGAAAATATTAGCTCACTGAACTGTATAGATCTTCCAAATGTTAAATTTTTCAAAAATCTATTTTCACTCAAAGCTCAAGATTTATTATTGGCAGCAAATATTTTCTCTTTTAAAATTTATTTATTGATTTGAGAGAGAAAGAAAAACATCAATTTGTTGTTCCACTTATTTATGCGCTCACAGGCACCTTTCTATGTGCCGTGACCAGGGATTGAACCTACAACCTTGGTGTACCAGGACAACATTCTAATCAACGGAGCTGCCCGGCCAGGGTGGCAGCAAATACTTTCAGTTTTTTCCCTTGAATTGACAGGCTCGCTTCCTTCATTTTAGGGAAAATGTCTGCAAAAATCCACATTTGCATAACCCTAGTATGTCTTTCAATCAGTAGAAACGGTGTTCATGAAAAAAAGCAGCTAGTTCAGCTTGCAACTCAAGCAATGGCACCGGTACTTTTCTTGGATACAACCACGGTACTTAAGCATCCAGCAGAATGCTTTTCATTCTGTCAAAATATTTAAAAGAAGTATGCTCAAGGGGAAAGATTTAATAAAGTTAATAATTTTTACTGTTTCATCAAGTCGTTCTTAAGTGGTTTCTCTAACCATGTGCACATAGTGGTGGCAATGCAGTGACTGGAAGTATAGCTCGTGCTCAGGGGCCAGCCATTTTACCCACCAGTGCCTTTTCTCTACCAAAAAAGCAAAATAACATCTAGATATGACTATGAAAATAGTTTTGACTCCATAGACCTTCTGAAAGGGTCTTGAGGAACCCTCATGGGTTCCCAGACCATAGTTTGAGAACCACTGACTTAATGCTTCATTCATCAGTTAACGCCCACCATGTGACAATTCTAGGCACTGAGTGGTCAGTGGTGAGCTATATATAGATACTTAAGGCCTCTGCTCTTACTGCTCTTGTTACGGTATTTGAAGCACAAAAGTTCTTCATTTTGATGAAGTAAAATGTATCCGTGGTTACTTATGCTTTTGGTGCCATACCTAGGAAACCATTGCTTAACCCAAGGTTACAAGGATTTATGCCTCTGTTTTCTTCTAAGAGTTTTATAGTTTTAGTTCTTACATTTAAGTTTGTAATCCATTTTGAGTTAATTTTTGTATATGGTATGAAGTACGAGTCCCTCTTCATTCTCTTGCATGTGGATACCCAGTTGTTCCAGCTACATTTGTTGAAAAGACTGTTTTTCTCCCTTCAATCATCTTCATACCTTTGTCAAAAAATCAATTGACCATGTGTGTACTTTTATTTCTGGTTTCTTTACTTTTGGGCTCATAATTCTGTTCTATTGATCGATCTGTCCTTATGCCAGTACCACATTGTCTTGATTACTGAAGTGTGATTGATTCTTTTTAAGGTTGCTTTGGCTATTCTGGATCTTGTGCGTTTCCATATGAATTTTAGGATCATCTTGTCAATTCCTGCAAAAAAAAAAAAAAACAAAAAACACAGACAGCTTGGAATTTGATAGGGTTTGCATTGAATTTGTAGAGCAGTTGGGGAGAATTGTCATCCTAACAACATTAAGCCTCAGAGTCCAGGACACTTTCCATTTGTTTGTCTTCTTTAATTTATTGTGTGCTACTTTTGATGTTAAGCTGAAAAGTAATGTGATCTGATTTATACTTTAGGAAGATTACTTAGTGTAGAAAAACGACTGGGGGGGCAAGAGATGCTACACGAACAAGGGGACAAAGGGGAAGGTATGCATTACAGAAATATTTATTACGTAAATCAGCAGGACTTGATTATTGGCTTTATATAGAAAAACGGAGAAGACTAAAGAATAGGTCCTAGGTTTTGGCTTAAGAACATCATGAAGCCACCAACTGAGACAGAAAAACTTGAGGAGCAGTTTGGGAGAAAAGATGAAGCCATCAGTTGGCACGTGCTGAGCTTGAGATGACTGTGAGACACACAGGTGGAGAGATAAGGTGATTGGATATGTGAGTCTGATGCTCAAGGGAGCTATCCAGTCTGGGGACAGTGATTTGAGAGTCATCATAAAAAAGGGGAACTGCGACAATGCACGGACCAACCGATGGGAACAATAAAGGAAGCAGATGGGATGCAAAGGAATACTAATGTTCAAAGGCCTAGCTGATGGCAGTGGAGACCAAGAAGGAACAACCAGAGAGGTGGGAGGAAACACCAGCACAGAAGTGTGCAGGGGGCGGACCGCAGCGCTTCCATGGGATTCAGCGGGGACCTGGATGAGGGCTCCTCCAGTGGAGGGCTGGACCACACTGCTGTGGACCGAGGAGGTGGGAGTTGAGAAGATGGAGACAGCATGTAAAGATAATCCACTCCGGAAGCTTGGAAGGGAATGGAAAGGAAGTGAAAAAGGAGTAACTACAAATGTAATGGGTGTGTAAATGAGGAGGGTGTGTTTCTGTAGGACGAAGAGACTTGGGCGTGTTTATAGGCTGGTGGGAAGGACTTAGCAGAAAGGGGGAGCATGCAGCGTGGAGTAGTGTCCATGTGGGGCTGGGGGAGCGACTGGGAGAAGTAAGGAGGTGGGTGGGTTATGAATAGTGTTTTCCAATTTTAACGTGCATTCAAATCACATATCTCAAGTCTCCCTTCTGCTCTCCCTCTCCATAGCCACTATCCTGGTCCAGTCCAAGGCCCCAGCCTTCTGGTCTCTCCCCTAAACAACTGAACGGGCCTCTAGATGCGCAACCTTGTGGTGCGGGTTTGGTAGCGGAGAGGCCAGCAGGGGGCCCAACTGGACAACAGAGAACAGAACGGGGCCAGTGGCCTCGGCAAGTCAGAGGATGAGGCAGTGGGAGTCGGATGGGCATGCTATTGGAGAGGCCTTCAGGGATACTTGGGGTTGGGATATCGGGGTGAGGGTGTTCAAGACGTGGCCCCAGAGAGGATGGCTGGGGTCATGATGAAGGTCACTGAGGAGGTCAAGAAAGAGTACTGGAGGGTCATTCACATGGATGAGCGGGACTGTTGCACAGATTGCCTGATGGAAATCTGGAAAGCCGAGCCTTTGATGGATGGAGGTGGGTGACAGGGAGGGAGACTGGCCAGTGATGAGAAGGGGTGGCAGAGTGAAGCCGGTGGCAGGGGTCCCAAGCAGAAGAATATGATAGACGCACACAGGACAACCTTCCAAATGCGAATGGTGGCTTTCTGTGGGGGCAGAGAGGACTGTGGGCAGTTCTGATTTTTTTCTTTATATTTTCCTGTTTGCCCCTCAGATGTTCTACAATGAGTCTTTTTTAGAAATGTAGAAGGTAGAAAAATACAAAGAATAACCAACACCCCCATTCCCACCATCTAGAACTTATTGTAGATACACAAAGCCCCCAACCGCCTCCTTGTCTCCGACGAGCGCGGTCAGTTGGCTTTAGTTTTGTGTACAGGCACACACACCTACATGAGAATATGCAGGGTCTGCGTGTGATTGTTTTGTTCGCCTGGAGGAACGAACTGTCCTTGTAGTGGGGGGGCGGGGTAGGTGAGGAGGGGTGGTACAGGGACAGACGCCTGAACCGCCAGCCCCAGCTGAGCAGCCCTGGGAAGACCCAGCATCCAGCTGAACGCAATCCTTTGTTGTAAATGTATCGCACTAAATACATTTAACAGGAAGAGAGAATTACTACTTGTATTTCTCTGGCTGGGTTTCAACCAGCTGTCACCTCCCTCAGGTCAGTTGGTTGTGCCTCAGAAATCTGGGAAGCAAGGATGGCAATTATTGTCCCTATTTGACAGATGGAGAAACTGAGGCCCAGGGAATGACAGTGAGTCCGTGGAGGACAAGTGACTAGAGCTTTGGCCTGAGGTTCTTCCTGGAACCTAAGGCCGGTGTGCAGAGGGGTGGGGCAGAGGCAAGGGACAGTGCGTGGCTTGGACTGACGGACTTTGGCCGATTAGCAATAAGGAAAAGAAACGGCAATAACTTCAGGTTGCTAAGGCTGGGCCCAGGCCAGGAAACCGTGTCTGGGGAGAAATAGGTGGGCCGTTCTCCTTCTTCAGAGGCCCCAGAAAGCAGGCTCCTCCCTGAGGGCTATGGCTCCCCACTTCCCCCAACCACACTCAGAAGTCAGGGGCAGCCTTCAGTTACACAGGCCCGATTCGAGTCTCAGCTCCCCCACTGACAACCTGCTGTGTGATCTTTGAGGGGCGCTTTACCTTCTGCCTCAGTTTTCTCATCTGTAAAACAGGGTGATGATCTTTCACTCTCAGTATTGTTCCAAGGATAAAAAGAGAGAACCCTCACCTATGCATCTTAAAGCAGAGACATTTAAAAGATTTGGTCCTCAGCCTGATTCCAGAAGGCCCCGGATGGGCTCGGTGTCAAGGGGACTGCCTGGCACCAACTGATGGAGAAGCCACATGCATATGCACACATGTGCTCTCCGGGGAAGCCCCTGAAGGTGGCCTTTGTCATCACAGAGTTGTTGGTGGAGTGGGGGCAGGGCAGTGGTGATGAGGAGGGCTTTTTTCCTTCCCTTCTTACAGAAGCAGGACATGAATAAATGCTCATTGTCAGACTTCGACAATGTAGCCACGTGTGAAACAAAAACCATTCCCCTCGCTCTCGGCCAGCCCACCCCTCTCCTGGTTGCCAGTTCGGAGCTACTGCTCACTATCAGGAGCAGCTCGCCTGCCAGCACCAGTAAAGGCACGTGGGTGTCTGCGCTCTTTGGTGTGCAGGGTACGAGCCTAGAAATGGAATTGCTGGGTCACAAATGCAAGTGTTTGACCATTTACAATACGGATGTGTCCTGCCCAATTGCCCTACTAAAGGCTGTCCACGTGTGCATCCACGTTCAAATAGCAGCTGATGGCTTGAGGAGCTGTCCTCACCTTGCCTTTAATCACAAGTTTTTCTTCCCACCCTGCACCTGTCCTGCACTGTCCCCCTTCAGACAGCATCAGACAGAGAAGCATGTCTGCCCAGGACTTACCAGACCTGTCTGCTTAACAGTGGCGGCAGAGAGGACTGTGGGTAGTCCCCGTTCCAGACGGCTCTACTTCCTCCTTTTGTGGTAATGTGCTCCAGTAACACTTTAGAGGCCCTGCGTGTGCTGACCAGGCGCCCAACACACGGTAGGCACGGGTACAGTTGTGCAGAAAGCCACACATTCAGTGGACACCCGGTATGCCAGGCTAGACTGAGCACCCAGGGACCATCAACCCCAGCCCCTGCCCCCCAAGGCACTGACCAGGGAGGTGAAGGGTGAGCCCACTGAAGAACATGGGCGCAGAGACCTGGGTGGGAATCTCCACCACTTCTAGCTGGCCATTCTTGGGCAAGTCCACCTCCGGGGCTGAGGATGGAACAAGGGAGGGCGCTGGTCCATCCTGGAACACTAAAGGGACTCAGGAACCAATAGCCAGGATTAGTAAAGCTCCTACTATGTGCTCCTGCCAGGTCTACACTTTGTAAAGTACTCTAGAGAGTTTTCAAAGCATTTTCTTATTTTATCTCACCACGATCTTAGGGGGCAGAAATTATTATCCCTGATTTTCCAATGAGGGAACAGAGACCCCCCAAGACAGAGGTAAATCTCAGGCCAGGGACAGGAGACAAAACAACTTGCCTGAGGTCACACAGCAGGTTAAGGACAGACCGTAGTTCCCATGCAGCGCTGCTTCACCGCCCACTGCTGCGTCTCCCCATCCTCCAGAAAGAAGTGACTTCCCAGCCTTCACCCTGGAGATTTCCGCCCAGTTGCACGCCAGGTCACAATAACCATAGCTAATATGCATGCAACGCCCCCGCTCCATCCCCATCCTGGAGGATCGGCTCCTCTGAGCCTCAGTTTCCATTTGTAAAATGGGCATCACTGAAGTGGGGGTGGGCTAGGAGTGTGTGGGCAGTGGCCAGGTGCCAGACGGTATCCGTGGAGGGCGCGGGAGGGTGGGGCCAGCGCTGTGACTCAGCGGGTCCGACCAGGAAGGGCTGCCCAGCCGGTCTGACCGGCTCCGGATGCAAGCGAGCCGCCAGGGCCCTCCCGGGGCAGGGCCGCCCGGGGGGTGACGGGAAGGGAGGCCGGCCGGTTGCCCGCGAGTCCGGGCTCCAGGCGGGAAGTGGGCGCGGTGCGGCTGCGGGGCGCGCAGCGGTCGCGGATCAGGATGGGAGCGGGGCCCCCACGCCGCCCTCCGCCTCTGGAACCCCACTGAGCTGGCCTTGGAGACCCCGCACGGGAAACAAGATGTGTCTGCGCCTTGGTGAGCCGCGGGGGTACGGCCCGGGAGGCACTAACCCTCCCAACTCCGCCGGCAGGGGGCGGAGCTCTGTGGTGGGAGCCCCGAGCCCCGGGGTGCAGGCTGCCTTCTCAGCAGGTCACTTTCCGCCCTGGACCTCAGTTCCCCTAGCAGTGATATGGAGGGAAGAGAGCTGCTGGATTCTTATCCATGCCCCTCCCCGCTCTTCTCCCCTTTCCTTTCTTGTGGAGGTGCGACCCTCAGGCCCACGAAGAAATGCTGGAGAGACCAGCCCCCACCTCTCCCAGAAGAAAAAGCAGAGAAGGGGTCCAGGGCCCAGGGAGTTCTGAGCCAGAGGCTGCCCGCTTTATGCTTCCTGAGCCGTGTAAAGGGTTCCCACTTTCACACCCTCCACTCTCCCAAACAGGCCGGGAGAGACCGACCACTGGCAAACAGGATCCAGAATGAGGAGTGCCCTCGCTCCCTGGGCACAGCGACGCTGCTCTTGAGCGTCAGACAGACCTGGGGAGTCCCTGCTCTCTAGCTAGGCGACTTTGTGGGCCTCAGTTTCCTTATCTGTAAAATGGGGGTGGTAGCCCCACCGCCTTGGGACTACTGTGAGGATGAAGTTAGCTCCAAGAATAAAGTGCTTACCACAGGGCCAACCACACTGCTAAGTGCTCCAAGAGCAGCGACTTAGATGAGGAGTCAGAGACCACCCACACTCTGCCCAGCGCTCCAGGCACGATGGCACAGTGCCTCCGGTTTGACCCCAGTCTTGGGCCTGGGATGCTGCTGTTTTTCGTGAGCCCAGTCAACCCGGAGCGGGTGGGGTCTGGATGGCCAGGTGGGTGGGCGGATGGCGTGCGGTGGGTCGGAGCCCTGGGACGAAGCTGCCCTGCCCCTTCCTGTCGGGCTGTCAGTTTATCTTCAGGATGCCAGTCCAGGCCCTCGCGCCTGTCCAGCATGTCAGCTGCCCTCCGATTCTCCCCCATCTGGTGCAGCTCCAGCTCCAGAGGGTCCTGTAGGGTCTGCGTCCTCAGAAGAGCCAGACCACACCCTCCCCGTTTTACATCAGAGGACTCTGGGCCTCGGAAAGGACAGGGGCTGGCACAAGGTCACACAGAGTGTCTGTGACTGGAAGGTCCCCTCCCTCCCTGATTCCTGGGAACTGCCTTTTGGCACAAGGTCCTCAAGAACATTTAATCTGGTGATTTCATTTTTTTTTTTAGCTGCAAAGTTGTCATGTATGAAATATGATCTACAGATGGGGAGACTGAGGGCCAGGAGGGACTCAGGTCCCACCAGGTGCAGCTAAAGGAAGAAGGGGCTGTTTAGTTCTAGGGACCTGGACTTCCAGCGCCACAGAGCTGGCTAGAGCAGGGGGTCCAGCAGGGCCAGGGGACCAGCATGGTGTGTCTGCAACAGTAGAGCCGGGACCCACGGGGGAAATCCCAGAGAGCAGACCTGGAACAACCTGAGCTGCCCAAGCAGGAGGGTTCCCTGCTCCTGGGGGTGCGCGGAGAGGGGCTTCACAGCCACTTGGCCACTGGGAATTGGCTTGAGTCCCTGATGTGCTTTTGACCCCAGCCCCCCACCCCCACCATCACCGCGTGCCAGTCCCTGCCCAGTGCCCCTGCACCAAGAGCTTGTTTTTCCCAGCACCCCCAGGGTATGCCCCCCTTCCTACCCATCTCCCCAGGGTATGCCCCTCCTTTCCCGCCGGAAGACCAGGTTTTTTCCTTTCCTCTTTATAGATGGGGAAATGGAGACTCAGAGGCTTGAGTTTACGGTCCTGAATCGCCCACCTGTAGGTAGTTCAGTTCAGCAGTTGTGAGCTGAGTACCTGCCGTGTGCCAGGCCCTCTCCACCAGACTGAATCCTGAGTAGGACCTGCTTCCTCCTCGATGATCCAGGACAGTGACTGTCAAGTTCACTGTCCTATCTCACGGCCTGGCACAGAGCAGGCACTCCGTGGGCATTTGTGTAATGAATACATGAAAAAATAAATCAGTGAATGGGAGCTGAATGGAAGCGGTACAGAACCAGCCAGTGGCGTTTGATTGCCCGCCACCAAGAAGCATGACTCCCAGTGCGAGAGTCTGATGAAAAAGGAAAGGGGCTGTTTATTTAAAGGTTATACAGATTTAGAATAATGGCAGATTTCTGCCGTTAAGCCCCACTCCCTTTAAAAACACCCAGAAACACATGTTCCTGCCTCCCTCTGCCAAACCAGGCCAGTTTCAGAGTACGCCACTCAGAGCTTCCATCTTTCAGAAAAGCGGAAGTCCGCAGCTCAGCATTCCCAGTCGCAGTTCAGCTCCAAGCATGTCTCACAAATCTGGGTGGCCAGGCAGGTCCCCGCAGCACCGCCAGCTCTGCCACCGTCTTCTCCTGGCAGACTTCCAGGTAGATCTCCCCTGACCTCGTGTCTCCCACTGACCTGCAGACCTCCCGGCAGACCTCTCTGGCCTCATGTTTCTCTCTCTTGGACCTAAAGGCCTCCTGCTCCAATTTTAAATGCTCGGCTCAGAACTTCCCGTGTGATCTAATATCCAGCCCTTCCTGCGGTGCATTAGCGTCCGCCATTTTTGTCAGCTCCCCAGTGTCTCCAACCCTCTTTTGGCTGCCCTGGGCGGCAGCCCTCTTCCCTTCAGGAAGGCACGGCTATTAATTTGCCTTTTGTCATGCAATGTTATCTTAAAAGCTGTACCATCCGCTCTCCCTGCCTCCAATCCTGCCCCACATCCTGCCTGAATGAAGCAGGATTGTGAGCATGTCCCTCTGTTATCAGGGGACCCATGCTCTGTACCCCGTTACAGAAGGATCATGGGTCTAGAGCTAGAGAGCTCGGTTCAGATCCTAGCCTGGACACTCATGACCTTGAGAACTGACAAGGACTACCATTCTTTTTTAAGTACCACCTGTGCTTTTCCAACCTTAGATTCCAAGGTTTCTCATGAAGGCATTGTGAGCCCCTTTTCTGGATGAGGAAACTGAGGCTCAGAGAAGACAAGTTAATGGCCCCAAATTCTCCAGAAATATTTAGAACCCCATGTCCATCCCTCCTGCCAGGGCCTTGGTTTTCTCCTCTGCCCAGCAGAATGAGCCCCACCCATGGCTCTGACACAGCTGTCCCCCACAGGTGGCCTGAGCGTGGGTGACTTCCGGAAGGTGCTGATGAAGACGGGGCTGGTGCTGGTGGTACTGGGCCACGTGAACTTCATCACAGCCGCTTTGCTCCACGGCACGGTGCTGCGCTATGTGGCTGCCCCCCACGACGCCGTGGCTCTGCAGTACTGCGTGGTCAACATCCTCTCGGTCACTTCTGCCATCGTGGTATGACCAGGCTGGGAGGGGGCTTGAAAGGGCTTTGATGAGTCTCCACCCAGAGCCCGGAATGGGCAAGTAGAGGGCTGGAGCACTGGCCCCTGCTCCACACGAGCCACTCAACCTCTCTGCCTCAGCTTCCTCATCTGTAAAGTGGGGATCCTAACAGTGTCCCCCTCAGAGGGTCCTGATGAGTGCTGAATGAGATCACCCACATAAAGTGCCTGGCACCGTGTCTGGCACATGCTCAGTGCCCACTACAGTGAGTTAGGATTATTATCATAATACGGAAATAGGCAGGGCTCCATTGGACAGAAGGAAGGAGCACCAGTTCTTCCTGGGAGGGCTCAGGAGGGTTCACGGATGTAGAGGCCCCTGAGCTGGGACTTGACAGATGAGTAGAAATTCAAAGGTTGGCTGCAATTACCATAACCCAGGTATGTGGCATGCTGGGGACACAGGTAGTGGAGGAAGCTGGGATAGCGTTCCAAGTACAGAGAGTGGTAGGTGCAAAGATGTGGAGGTGGGAGTGGCTAAGATCTGTTCTGGAGACATTGAAAAAAACAGTTTATCAGGAACTTAGCATTAGGCCTGGTCTACAGTGAGAACTGAATAAATGGTAGTAGCCACGGTTATAGCTGGATGTCAGTACCTATTTGATGAATACATGAACTCGATATTCTCAAGTTCATAAAGTTCTTTCCCACCTGGTAGCAGAGGTGGCCGCAGCCTTGGGGCAACATCTGCACATTGGTGTCTGAGTTCCTTTCCTGCCACCTCTGGCAAAGGGACTCGTTTCTCCCTCTGAACATGTTCACTTCCCTTGTAATGAAGCTCGCCAGCCTGCTGGGCTCCAAGGCCTGAATGAAGAGGAGCACAGGCCCCTCGAGTTCAGGAGCCTGTCGGTGGGACAGGGCTGGGCCATGCCCATGTGCGCGGTGTCCCTTGGGATTACTATTACTATCATTTGTTCCTCTCACCAGCTTGGGTAGAAGGCAGGGAAAGCAGTGAGCTCAGGGTTAGGAGGTCCGCTAGGGACGGGCTTCAGGTGGGACCACTTCTGCTTTACCCTCATGTCCTCATTTAACTCACCGTTTGCAGCAACACAAGCCTGTTGTAATCCCTACTTTACAGGGGGAAACCGGGACTCAGGGACTCAGCCTCCTGCAGATACAAAGAAGCCAAGCTGGATTTGAAATGATTGCCTGACACCAAAGCCAGTGTCTTTTCCGTAAACTCATCCTGCAGAGCGGCACTTGGCCTAGAGAGGCAGAGGCACCTGCTGGTGGCTGCACAGTGAATTAAAGACGCCGTGGGCCTCCTGTGCACCACCTGCCTCGCATGCATCCAGCCCGTGCCTGATGGAGTGAGGGACCTCAGGGAGGAAGCATGGCTGAATGGAGTCCAAAAGATCCAGGGGGCAACTGATGGGTTAGATGCCCGCCTCTTGGGGCTGAGGGTGGTTAGGGGGTCCTGCAGGACCTGGAAGAACCCCAGCAGGTGAAGAGGAGCAGGGAGGGTGTTCCTGCGAGAGCACTACGTGGGCAGCTTCGTAACCAGGTGTGCGTGGGTGTCCATATCCAGGGCAAAGAGGGAAGGGACTGGCCAGGGTGGGGTTGAGAAGCTGATGGGACTGAGGCCAGGTCACTGAGAGCCTGAGATGATTGACTCCTAAGATTCTGAATTCTATTCCACAAAGGGTCCTGATTCGTTTATTTTGTTTTCAGTTCCTTGCCAGATGAGTTAGTTTCTTCCCGAATCTCCTCCGCTCCAGGGAGGCAAGTCGTATACATCCTGGTACATGCCCCTGTGGTCCCAGGATGCACAGGTCATTGTTTGAGATGCACAGCTCTAGGCAGTGGGGAGTCATGGCAGGCTGTAGGCAGGAGGTGACTGTGTTTTAGAAACATCACGTCGGGGCTGGACCAGGAGGAGGCAGTGCCTCCCAGCAGATCAAGGTAACAAGGCCAGGGCTACGCTGGGGAGGAGGAGGCGTCTGCAGAGCTCCAGCTGGCACTGGTGGAATCCTTATCCCAGAGTGGCCCTGACTCCCTTGCCCACTGTCCCCCACAGGTCATCACCTCGGGCATTGCAGCCATCGTGTTGTCACGCTACCTCCCCAGCATCCCCCTGGTATGTGGCACCTCCTGGGATGGGGCTTAGGGGTAGGAAGGGCCTGGCCTGCTTGGAGGAGGTGAGCTGACCCCACGGGAGCCAGAGCTGCCGGTGGGGGTCAGGCCTGACACCGTTGACCAGTGGCCTCTCCTATCCAGCGCTGGGCAGTGTTTAGCTCGAGCGTGGCCTGTGCCCTTCTCTCTCTGACCTGTGCTCTTGGCCTCTTGGCCTCGATCGCCGTGACCTTTGCCACCCAGGGCCAGGCACTGCTGGCTGCCTGCACTTTTGAGAGCCCTGAACTGCTGGCGCTGGCGCCCGACTGTCCCTTCGACCCCACACGCATTTATGTGAGTGCTTAGGCCTGGGACGGGGCGGGGGTCACCCAGGTGCCCATCGGAGGCGGGAAGGCCTCTCGGAGTTGGTCGCGCCCTCCACCCCCAGCGCCTGCGGCCATCTCTGCCCCCTGTGCCCCTGCAGAGCTCCAGCCTGTGCCTCTGGGGCATCTCACTTCTGTTCTGCGTGGCAGAAAGTGTGTTCGCCGTGCGATGTGCCCAGCTTGCCCGCCAGCTGCTGGAACTGAGGCCCTGGTGGGGGAAAAGCAGCCACCACATGGTAAGACCTGTCACCCCCTCCACAGCCTTGACTCACCAAATTTTCTGGGAACCCCTGCTAGGCAGCCCCCATCCCTCTACATGGGGCTTCCACTTGAGAACTAGGACAATAGTTTTCTCCCCAGGACCAAAGGGAGAGACTTGGAAGCTCAGAGAGGTCAGGTCTCCCAGCTAAGTCACACAGCTGACACCTGGTTCACCCAAGGCCCAGGATTTGAGGGAGGAGAAAGGGTATCTGGGCTCGAATTGAGGGGCCCTCCAAGGATATGGCCTGGCTCTTGCCTGGTGGGAGGATGCAGCGATGCCTTTGCCTCAGAGACCCTCCCAGCCATCCCCTCCTTCCATGTCCCTGGGCGTCCTGGAGGAGGAGACCCAGACAGATCCCACAGCCTGGCAGCCGCCTGTCTCCACCGATGCAGGAGATCCTACAGCCCGTGGAGGGCCAGGACCTGCTCAGCTGCTCCAACTCTGGGCCGCTGACCCTCTGACAGCTGATGCCGCACCCAAACCCCGTGGCCACTGGGGCCCTGCAACCAAGTCTGCACTGTGACCAGGCCGGGAGTCCTGGAGCCAGCCCAGGAGGACTCAGTGCCCATTCCTGGACCTGGGTGGGGATTTTAACCCCCACCTCCCCGGCCACCCAGCCCATGCACTGAAAGGAGACTTTATTCTGAAGTTATTAAAAAGAACAGAGATGCTCCACAGGGATGCATGCAGCAGGGGAGGGACTCGGCCAGGGGGCCTGTGCTTCTTTCCCACGCAGGATACAGTGGGGGAGGGGGGCAGGGCTCCGGGGTGTGTCTGCCCGCCTAACTGTGGGCCTGTGTGTGTGTCTGAGGGAGGCAAACTGCACAGAGGGGTCCGTGGGTCTGTGTTCATCCAAGTGCTGAAAGGCAGGCCAGGCGTCAGGGGACTCACGGCTGGGTGAGGGAATCGGGAGGTTTTCCTTTGGCAGCGTGACCTCCAGGCTAACAGAAGCTGAGCAGGAAGGGCCGAGCCCCTCCTGCAGGAAAGGATGACTCAAGCTTTTCCCTTACCCCTCCGCCCCAATCCTCTCCCCTCCAAATAAAAAGACCTCTCCTCACCTGTGCTTCATTTCTCCCCTCTCCACCCAGGCTGAGATGCACAGGGGTGCGGGAGCTTGCCTGCTAGTTGGGGGAGGGAAGTCTGGCCTCGTGGCTGTGCGTGTGGCAGGGAGCAAGGCTGGTTGAAATTCTGATATCTAGGAAGGGGAAGGCTGGCTCGGAGGGGAGGACCACGCCAGAGCCTGTGTCTCCCTATTACTGCCGAAGGGAGATACTGCCTTCCTGGATTGGAGGGTACTAACCGCTTGCTTGGGCCTTGCGAGGACTGCGGGGTTCCCTTTTCCATTGGCTCCCCGCAGAGCGCAGACTCTGTGGGGAGGTCCAGTCTGCCCCTAGCCTGGATGGACACAAGGGAGAGGAAGCTGAGAGCCGGGAGAGGGCCAGTGAAGGCAGGGAGGAGGGGGAACCTGGCTCCTCCCGCTCAGAACTGGGAGGCGCTGCTGGGGTCGCACTGCAGCAGACGCACGATGGACGGGTCGCTTTTGGCTCCGCGGATGAACTCCTCCAGGGACAGCTTGCCTGCAGGGCGAGGGGAACAGTGATAGAGGAGAAGGCAGCCCCGAAGCGAGGGGAGGAGAAGCCGGGGCGGCGAGAGGGGAAGGGGTGTGGCGCCCACCCGCTCGCCCCCGCCCCTCACCGTCGTTGTTCGTGTCCATTTGGCGGAAGATTTTCTCAGTCCTCTTTTCCGGGGTCGACTCGTCCTCTGGCATCTTCATCACCGACGAAACCATTTTGTAAATGGCCTGGGGATCGGGAGGGGAAGGCAGGGAGTGAGAGGAGACTTCCTGAGCCACCCCCCCCCCCCCCCGCAACCCCCAGTCTTCAAAAACGCCCCCTTCCTAAAACGGCACTGATGATTGTCATTCCCGCCAGGGTGAGGTGGGGAGGGGCGCACGGAGGCGTAGGGAACCGGAGGATTCAAGAAAGAGTGTCTGAGAAAGCTTCCCAGAAGAGGGGGCGCTATTGGAGTGAGCCCTGACCAAGTTCCCTTGGAGCGCTAGGTGGGAAAGACCTGCGTATACAAAGACCCATAGCAGGAAGCTCTGAGCGGGCACCGAAAATTTGGGGGTGGCTGAGTGCAGGGGATGTGTAGAGATGTTGGAGGACATCAGGGCCCAAGGTTCCGAGGTCAGTACGGAGTTAGCACTGCTTCTCAGAAACTCCCGGCCACCGGCGCTCGGCGACCGACTGGAGGCGTTGGGCTGCGGTATCGCTGTGGCCGGCAGGGGGCGCTGGACAGCACCCGGGTCTGGAAGGCCGGAGGCTGCTGGACCCAGCTCGGGCGGGGAGTATTATGCAAATAAACGCAAATGAGCACCTGCCAGGGGCGGGGACAGCCTGGGCTGTGCTCAGCCCAGGGCTACAGTCGCCACTTGCTGGAGCTCTGGAGGCGACGCTAAGGAAGGTTTTTGCGCTAAATGTATACAAAGCACGTAGGGATACGGTGGGTCCTGGAGCTCACGGACCGCACCGACCCATTTTATCAATCCTCCAGCTTTTTGCTACTGAAACCATCTCCAAGGAGCCTGCCTCTCTTCTCCCATACCAAAATTTATCCTGCCTCAGATCTAGCTTTAGCCTTCACACTGGTCTCTTCCAACCTCATTTCCTTGGTTCTGTCCCCCACTCTGCCTCTGAAAGCTCTTTCCAAGCACAGATCTCCACCACCGTGTCCCCCGCCCAGCAGAACGCCCCCTTTTTCCAGTTATACACAGGCCTCCCCCCAGGCCTGCCGTGCACTCAGCTCCTTCTGGATGCTGCCCCACGCTTCTTCTGCTGCCTCCCACTCCTCCTTGTGGCTCAGCTTACATAGCGCTTTCTTAGGGAGTCCTTCTCTGATCCAAGCTGGGTCAGGGCCCATGCACTGGCACAGAGCCTCCTGGGCTTTTCCTTTGGGGACACCTCTCTGGAAATAATTACGCCATTGTTGGATTGTTCCTAGTCTCCGGCATACAAATAAGGACCATGGACATCTAGCTAGTGCCCATATCCCCAGAACTGAGCACAGTGCTGGGCACCTGGCAGGAGCGTCCCTTTTGAAAGCAGTTGGCACCTCCCACTGCCCTCTGTACCAAGTCCAAACCATTTGGCCCTTAGCATTCGAAGTACTTCACACTGTGGCCCCTCGACCTCTCCACCATCAGGCCTCCCCTGGTAGGTGGTAGGTGATTCTGCCACAACCAAATACGACTGCGTGTTTCAGATTTCCTGGCATTTACAGCCTCTGCCTGGGACAGTAATACCAGCTACCATTTACCAGGCACCTACTATGTGCCAGGTACTTTACATGCATTATTTCTAAACCTCACAACATCCCTGAAAAGTAGGTATCATGATCCCCATTTGCCAGATAAGAAATGGAGGCCCAGAAAGGGAGTTGATGGCAAAGACGAGATTAGAACCTGCTCCCTCTTAGTTGCTGGATAGATGCTTGCGGGATGAACCTGGAGTGGCAACCCAGTTCCACCAATCACTTGCTGTGTAGCCTTGGACAAGTACTTAACCTCCGTGAGCCTCAGTTTCTTCATCTGCAAAATGGGAGCAATATCTCCCTCATGAGGATTGTCTAGAGGATTAAATGAGATCCTGTGTGTAGAACAGTAACTGGCTAAAGTAAGTGGTCAGTAAACAGCAGCTTGTATATAATTATTACTCATCTGCCACATCCTCGATTCTTCCCTGTCACATTTATACCCCTGTCATCAAGCTGGTCATTGTGACCTGCCCACCTCAGTGGGAGCCCTGAGTGCAATTTCTTCCCTTCTAGTGTACTCACTTCTTGGCCAAAGGGCAGGGTCCTGAGAAGGACTGTGTGAGTGACTTAGAGAATAAATGCTCCCCTTGTGACAACTCTACTCCTAGGCCTCCTAATTAATTGTCTGGAATTGCTGCTCATTCATTGTTTCACTGGAGCCGACTTGTAATTAATTGGTCACGGGGGTTTGCAGAGCTCCGTCTGCACTGGCCGGCTGGGACTGACTGATGGGCTGTGGTGAGGGAAACCAGGGCCCAGAAGCAGAGGCCAGCCCGGGAGTCCCGAGGATGCCCAAGGAATGGGACTGGCTGGTGCCTCCAGCAGGCCGGAGATTTACCAGTAGATACCAGTGCAACAACACTAAGTGGTAAAGCAGGAACACCCCATTCACACTGATTGGTATCCAGCTGTGCCCAATCCCTGAATAATCCTCCACCACCCTGGCTACCCCAACACTTCCACCAGGACCCCCAGGACTCCCCACTGTCCATCACCTGCAGATTTAATGCCTGGCCCACAGGAGTCATTGACAAACGTAAAGGCTTCCCCCTAGTGATAGGCTTAGGGAGGAGACCACATCCCAAGGCAGCCCATTCTACTCCAGCTGGAGAGAACAGACCAAGACCCTTAGTGACAGAGAAGCCAAGAGTCCAGTAGATGCTGGATGAGTTGGAAGTGGGGAGCAGTCAGCAGAGCTGAGAGACGAAAAGAGAAAGGATTCAGAGAGGCAGAAGGAAAGGGAGCAAGAGCTTGTGCAAAGCTGTGCAACAGGATTACTCAGGGCACATTCCAAGGATGTGCGAAAGGTCATTCCGGCTAGAGCAGAGAATGTGCAGAGGGGAAAATAAGGTTTACCAAGTGCCGATTGTATACTGGACCTTCTGCCAAAGTGCCTGCCCCACTTTATACCTATAGTGGCCTTGAGAGTTAGTTAACATCCTTACTTTACAGAAGGTCAGGAAAGCAGTGAATGAGAAACTGGATAGGTAAAAATAGAACAAGAGCCCTCGTGGTCTTTAAGGCTGGACTGAGGGGATGGATGCTTTAGAAGCTTTGTGAGATAAAGCTGATGTGTCACACTTAAATCTGTATTCAAATGGTGTTCAACATCAGGTCTTTAAACCCATGAGATCAGAATCACCATCCCTATTTTTCAGAGGGGCCATCTAAAAGTTGAGGCAATGCCAGAACTGGAAGCCAGACTTCTTTCAAGAAGGAGCTCTGAGTGGTGGTCAGCTTGAGCCTGACCCCATTTATTTGCTGTGTGACCTTGGACAAGTCACTTCACCTCTCTGAGCTTGACGAGGTTGTTGTAAAGATGCACTGAGCTCATGGCTCTAAGCATCTCACTCAGCATGAGGCTATTGTGGGCCCTCAATTGGTTGGAATGCGGCTGAGTATCCAGATGGAATGTGGACGGAGGATCCAGGTGGCCCACTCGGAGGCTGTGTGGCCTCGAGCAAATGTCTTTACCTCTCTGGGAATCTGTTTTCTCTTGAGTAAATGAGGAGCGATAAAACACAACTAGCCTGTACTCCGCAGAAACGTCAACTCTTGCAAGGCAAAGAAAGGCTGGGCAACTGTTACAGCCTAAAAGGGACAAATGAGACATGAAAACGAAATGCAGTGCGTGATCCTAGATCAGGGTACAAAAGGACATCACAAAGACAGTTGGCAGAATTCGAATATGGTCTGTAAGTTAGACAAGAACATTGTTTGTATGTTACATGGCCTGACTTTGACGATCATACTATGGGTTGCGTAAGAGAATGTCCCTGTTCTCAGGAAATATATCCTGATGGACTCAGGGGTAAAGCGGCTGCTCGGAACAACCACAAGACGTTACACACATGCACACGCACGACGGAACAAAAGTGGTCAAATGTTAATTAGTGAATCTGGGTAAAGTGTACACGGGACTTTACTCAACTTTTCTTTAGAAAGTATTTCCCGATAAAAAGTGCTATAAATGGGTTGTGAGAATAGCACCCGCCGCCACCTACCCCCAGGGCTGTCAAGAGGCTAAAAAGAGTTGGTGGGTACAAGCTGTGGGCCCCACGCCTGGCACTCAGAGGGGCCCGGGGCCCACCTGCACAATCTCGAGCATCTCCTCGCGGCTGATGTAGCCGTTGCCGTCCAGGTCATACATGCTGAAGGCCCACATGAGCTTCTGCTCCAGGCGGCCACGCGAGGTCACGCTCAGCGCGATGATGAACTCCCGGAAGTCGATGGTGCCATCGCTGTTGGTGTCGAAGGTGCGGAAGACGTGCTCAGCGAACTTGGAGGCGTCGCCGTAGGGGAAGAAGTTGGCGTAGATCTTCTTGAACTCGTCCACGTTGAGGATGCCTGTGGGGCAGTCCTTGAGGAAGCCCTTGTACCACTCCTGCAGCTCCAGCTCCGAGAACTCTGTGTTCTCCCGCAGGTCCTGCAGCATCTCTGGCCGCAGCTTGCTGTTCTGCTTGCCCATGGCCACGGAGCCAATCCCACCTGGGTCCCCAGAAAGTCAAGGAACGGAGAGGAGGAGTCAGGCCCTCCTGGTCCCTCGACACCACTCCAGGAGGGCCCCCCACACCAGCGCCCCCAGATTTTCTTTGGACCCAGTGAGAGAGAGGAGCTGGTCCAAGGTCACACACCCTGCACCCAGGTATCCTGCCTCTGTGACAGGCTCCACACCATTTCCCCAGACCTTCGCTTCCCCAGGGCACAAGCCTGGGGACAGAGGGAGGGAAGGGGGCTCATTCCTAAGGCCCTTCTCAGGACCAGCCACTGAGCCTTCACAGGGAGACGTGATTTCACCCTCATGAAGCGAAGCCTGGGGATTAGTCCCATTTTACAGGTGAGCAGACAGGATCAAGGAAGTGAGGTGACCTGGTTCAAGTTCACAGCCATGGAGTGACAGGGCAGACTCCCAGAGCTGTCCAGGGAGGCGCAGAGAGGCTCCTGGTCCTCCTCCCTCCTGTGCACTGCCCCCTCATTGTCTCACATATGCCTGAGTACCACGAAACACAGCGGCAGCCCAGACGCCGGCCTGCTCTCCCCTGCACCTGGCAACAGGTGGCGTAAGGTAGGTGTTAGCCTGACCCCAGAACCAGACCCCCGGGGTTGAAATCCCAGGTCTGCGTCTTCCCAGCTACGTGACCTTGGGCGATTTCCTTAAACTCTCTCTGCCTCATCTGTAAAGTGAGGGTCATAGTACCAACCTCATTACAGTGGTGGAATTAAGTGAGTTAATACATACAAAGCGTTTAGAACGATGTCTGCACATGTAAGTGCTGCATAAGTATTAAGTAAACAGATGCCACGAGACTCCTGCACAACAGTACATGAATGAACACACACTGAGACATAGGCTACACAGCCCCCCACTCCACACACTGGCGCCCACGCCACTCACACGCCAGCCCACACCCACCATGGGTCGCCATGCCTCCACACACAACAACATTCCTTCTGCTGTACAACTCGCATGTACTGACACAGGGTGCCACGTGTGCACAACTCTCACACCCTGCACATCAAGACACACCAGCCCATGACTCCACATGTCCCACATATGCCATCACGCTCCCATGCCGACACCTCTCACATGGTCATCTGCGTATGGGACCCCCAGGCACCCTGCCACCTTTCTCTTCCAGAGGGAGCTGCAGCCCTTCTCAGACCTACAAGGGGCCCAGCTTCCAGGGAGACCTGTGGCCAGCCAACCCTCCCCCAACACTCACCTTTCCTCTAGTCCACCCAGAAAGTTCCCCTCAGTGCAGGAGCCTAGAGTGTGCAGGGCTAAGGGGGCGGCAATGGAGAGGAGACAGCCAGGCAGAAGTGGGAGTGTGTGCAGGCGAATCTCCCCTCAGCTTGGGTCTCTGAAACTGGGCAAGGGGGTTCCTTGTGTGTACATTTGTGCAAAGCTCGGTGCACATGTGGGTGAGTGTGTGCATGTGCTGACGTATGCATGTGTGTCTCTGGTTTCTGCATTGCATTTGTCTCCCCGTGTGTTCCAGTGCATATCTGTGCATGTGACTAGGTATGCACCCATTACGATGTGAGGGGGATGTGCCCGTGTGGCCATTTGGGGGACCTGTGTGCGTCCTCAGCAGTATCTCATATGCATGTTTCTGTAAGTTGGTCACCCTCCTTTCTAAATCAGCCCCTTCTGCCCCAAGCTGACGAGCCACAGAACAAATGCGTTGGAGAGGGCTGAGGAAATGCATGGGGCTGGGGTGGCGGAGTGCGTCCCTTAGTCCCTTCCTCAAGGTCCAAGGAACTGGGTCATCGGGGAGGGGGCAGGAGAGCTCTTCCACTGCCCCTTCTTCCCTGCCACCCTCAGAGTTGCCCCTCCCAGTGGAAGACTTGGAAACGAGGGTGGTAGAAAATTCTGTTGTCTCGCAAAACATCCCCCTCCCAATCTCCCAATCTCCCAAATGGCAAGGACCCACTGCTCCACCTCAGAAACCTGCCTCAAGGACCCTCCCCGAACCTCTCCCCAGCTCTCGCCCTGAGCTTCTGTCTCAATCCTTTCAGCACTCGAAGAGCGCCGGGCTAGTGGCCCCTCCTGGAGGGGGCGCTCTGAGCGGCCGAAGCAAGACTCCTGCAGGCTGGCCACGCGAAGGTCAGGACCCTGGAGAGCTCCAGGCGTTTTCCCCGAGAGCCCCCACTCCCTGCGCACCCAGAGGAAGGATTCCCGCGAGGCGCGGGAGCGGCGGGGTTGGGGAGCCCTGGACGTGGCCCCCTACCTCCCGCATGCCCCCTCCGCGCATCCCCCAGCCCCGGCCAGAGCGGCCCCCACTCACCCAGCGACGCGGAGACACCGACTGCGCAGGGAAGGCGGCGCTGCTGCGGCGCGCGGCGGCAGAGGCGGCCGGAGGGGCGGGCGGGGGGCGGGGGGGAAGGACTGCGAAGGAGACGCCCCGCAGCGTTCGCCCCGAATCCCTCCTCGCGGGGGGCGGGTCCCGCTTCTTCACTTTCCCCTCCAGCTCTGGGGGTGGAGGGAGCGATGACTAGGCCCCGCCCCTGCCCCTGCCCGAGGGAGGGAAGGGGATGCCCTCACTTCCCCGCCCCCCTCACCAGGGAGCACCCGCGGGGGGGAGGGGGGGTTGGGGAGCCTAGGACCGCGGCCCCTGTGTCTTCAGCATCTCGACTCAGGTGGCCTAAACCGGGTGGCGGGCGGTCAGTGCCTAAACACCTCTTTCCGAAGCCGAGGCAACAGACACCGGGCCGCTTCACCGCCTTCCTCCCGCACCCCTACCTGGGCGCAGAGCCACACGTCGAACCCGGATCCTGGCGGTGCGTTAATTGCCCTCGCTGCCCTGCGCCTCGACTCCAAAACAAAACCGGGGGCTCTTCGGGAAGAAGGCAGCGCCCACTCCTCCCTCCTTGTCTTCTGGGACCAGGCACGCCCCCATCCCACCTCCGCCTTAGAGAGCAGAGCGCACCCCCATATCCTGACCGCCTTCGGGATCTCACTCGCGCCAGCCCCCTTGGAATGAATCCCACCTCCCGACAAGGATCTAAAGTGCTCCCCTCCACCCCGATCGAGGGAACCCCCTGCCTCCCTCCCCAGCCTCTGCCTGTCCACACAGGGGAGCATCTGTCTCCAGCCCGGGGGTTCTGAGCGGCGTCGAGGTCCAGCCTCAGCAACCATCCCCTATCCTGAGCTCGAATTTGTCCCTGCTCCACCGCTTGGAGGTGGTCCTCATTGTCCCCACTTCACAGACGAGGAACCAGGTCCAGAGCCCGGGTGAAAGGATTTTCCGGTGTCTGACAGCGAGTGAGTAGGAGGCTTGGCCCCCAGTCTACGCGGCCTCCATCCCCTGCGTGCGCGTCCGCCCAGCCCGAGTGCCATGCCCAGCAGGGCCCTCGCAGCGAGGTGACAGCAGCGGGCAGCGAACCACGGACCCGATGTGCGAGTGGAACCTGTTACAGGGTGTTTGACAAGTGTTTTTGGAAAAGCTGAGACCCGCCTGCCGAGGCCGGGATGGTGGCGAGCGAGGAGGCTGACTTCCAGGTCAAGCTCACTTAGGCATTCTGTCCAGAACAGACTGTGAGGACTGGGGCCCAGGGTCGGACCAGGGGTCCAACTCAGGGTGAGACATGACCAGGGTCGCATAGACGGGTCTAGTTGCCGAGGTCCTGGAGGTCTGCCGACTCCATTTGTCCTCTGACTGGATAGCTGCTCCCAAATCCGTGCCAGCAGCTGGGACCCTCCTGGCTCCCGCGGGCTCAGACCGAAGCTCCACCTCCAGGTTCCCAGACCAAGCTGCTCAGACCCAGTGCCGGGCCTGAAGCCCCTCTTGCTTGAGGACAAGCAGGGAGGGGAGATCTCCGCGGCAGGAGCTGGGGGGCCAGGCTGTGGAAGACTGGGGGGCAGCTGGGCCCTCCAGAACACCCGTTCCGATGTGCGCCTTGGCGCTGGTGTTGGGACCCCCGGTGGAGGCGTGAGAGACGCCAGACATGTGTGGGTGGTTCCCAGCTGCCTCCTGCGCCAGGGGGAAGAGACTTGCTGCTCAGCCTGCACCTCAGGCCCTTTGAGTGACAAGCTCTCTCCCCTCTCCCCAGTAAGCCAGGAGGACCTACTGTGCTTGGCACAGGGAGAGGGGCCTTCCCCGCAATCATCCATTCAGGCCCTCCTCGCCCTCCTCCCCCTTCTGCCCCTCCTTCTCCCACCCACCTGAAGCCAGAATCCTCCCAGTCTGTTCTGGGTGTGGGTCTCAGTTTACCCTGCGGTGGGCTGCTCAGCCCCTCCCTCTGCTTCCCCCGCTTTGCCGCCCCAGCTTCACCTCCCCCAGGCCGACTCCTCCACTCAGCCTGGCAGGAGGCCACTCCCAGCCCCTCGGGTTTTCTTCTCTGTGAGAGGGGCTCTGGTGCCCGGCCCTCAGGACCCCCAGGCTTCACCCTGCCTCTCCTCCCCAGACAGGGGCTTCTGAAGTGGCTTCTCCTCGGCCGGGGCACCTCGCCTCCCTTTGACTCTCCCTGCACCTCAGCTGAGTGGGTGGACCTGGAAGTAGAGTCTGGGCCCTGGTAGGTTCTGCTGGGTGCTTCCCGGCAGCCACCTCTCCCCTCCCAGGAGCCTAAGAAGCTCTGGGAGACCCCCGTGAGCAAAAGGGGAAGGCTGGGGGTTCCCCACACTGCACATCAAGGTCCTCGGCTCAAGACCTCGCGCCCTGAGACACAGCTCAGAAAGGGGGGTGTACAGTGGGGCAGTTGTCAGGAGGCCTGCTTCCTCACGTCTAGATGATTTGGAGCAAGTGTCTCCCCTGTCTGAGCAGAAGGTGTAGACAGGTGACCTGGGCGCCCTGACATTTTCCAAGATGAGAGCAGGGATAAGACGGACCTCATTCACTGCCCCGGTGGCCCACTCGGGCCTGAAGTTCTGGATGGGAGCACACACAGATGAGGCCCCAGTGGCCCTGGGGCCCTGCCCAGGTGCCTCCCATGAAGGTCTTTTGCAGGGGTGGGGGTGTCCTTGCTGATGGTACTCAGCCCCTCCCACCCCCGACTGAGGCATCTAGGAGGGAGAAAAGGCCTGTCTCAGGGGAGGTGTAGAGGGTGCCTGGGAGAAGAACGGAGCAGGGGGCGGGGCGATGGGAGACAGAAGAGCGTGCAAGTCCCCGGGGAGGGGATGTCCCCAGCACCTGATGAGTGAGGTGAGGGCTAGCTACCCTCCCCTCAAACTAAAAGAGGAGTAGACCAGCTGGCAGGATGCCAGAGAGAGAAGCAGTGGGGGATGAGGGGAGAGGGACCACATGGGAGCGCTTTGCATGGGTCACCCCATTTGATAGGCACTAATCCTGAGGAATCAATGCTCTTATTGCCATTTTACAGATGTGGAGACTAAGGCTTCAGAGAAGTGGCGTCACCTGCCCGAGGTAACACAGCAAGAAAGTAACAGTGTCAGCATTTGAACCCAGTTCTGTCTGACTCAGGAGCCCTTGCCCCTGCCTAGAAGCCTCTCAGTGAGGTAGGTGGAGGTAGCCCCTCCCCAACCCCTCAGAGGCCCAGCCCCCACCCTCCCCTCTTTGGTCCCAAATGATTTGGAAAATCCTGATGGGAGCAGATGGTGGGGACAGATGGAGGGAAAAGCATCTCGGGGCTGAATTACACAAACAAACATTGATAAAGTGATTAAAACCTCAAGCCACCCTTTTCCAAAGGGCCCTGCCTACCCCAGCCTGGAGTGCAGTGGACCCTGAGGTGGAGGCCTGGGGGTCCCCGGATGCCTGACACCTTAGCCCAACGGATCCCAGCTTCTGCCTGCCCCCCTCACCGCCGGGGACCACCCCCGGACCAGAGCCCAGGGTGGCGGAGCTGCCAGGAGCACAGCCTGGGCCTGGCTGTTCCTGAGGAAGCAGGGCCAGGAGGAACAGAGCGAGGCGGCGGCTGAGGGTGTCGGGAAAGTCCTGGGAGCCAGGCCTACAGAGCTGTAGTTGGGGCGAGAGTGGCGTCCTGGTGGAGCCGGGGTCCCTGAGTAAGCTCACTCTATAGACGGGGTTCAGAGAGATGCCATGCCCGCCCAGGTCACACAGCAGCCTTGCAGCTCCCACCGAGCGGGGCAAACCCTGACCCTCCACCCACCCCACCCCCAGGGCACAGGGACAAAGAAGGCCCTGGAAGCTTCAGTGGGTTCCTTCATCTATAAAATGGAAAGGATAATAATATAATAATGGTGCCCCACCCAAGGGTCATCATAAGGATCAAGAGAAAACCTGAGAAGTTCGGGTGCTGGGCCGGCAGTCTGCGCCCCATAAATGTGGACTCCAAGCAGGTAATAGGGAATGCTTGGTTTGGGGATCGGGAAGATGGCTGGAGATGGTCCCTCTGTAGAGCAGAAGTCTGGGCTTGCAGAGTCCCGGGGTTGCCAGGCTTTGCAGCAGAGAGATGCCTGCGATGCTCCCCCCCCCCAAGAAGAGCACTGATCCCCAAGAAGGCAGCCAAGCCCAGAACCTGGGAGAGAGAAAGGGGCTGCATCTCTGCTGGTCCCTTGATAGGAGAGCACAGACTCATGGGACAATGGGCCCCATGAAGAACCCGGGGTGGCCCCTTCCCAGCTTGGCAAATGCTGGCAGAAACACCCCCATGACCCTCTGGCTCCTTCTCAATAAAACCTGCGTTTCCAGCTGCCTCCTGGACTTGCTCCCAGAAGCTCGCAGACACCTTGGAGCCAAGCCAGCCATTATCTAACTCATCACCTTCCACCCCGGCCTGCCCTGTGCCTGGGGCCCTTTCCAACCATTAAACAAGCCCCAGGCTCCACCCTATCCGGGACCCTCACCTCCACACCTGCTTCTTTCCCAAGTCAGCCCTTCTTACTACAGGATGTCTCTCAGGCCGGCCCTGTCCTCACCCCAGCACCTCCCCTGCCCCTCCGCCTTGTCAGATGGCCCTCTCACAGCTCCCCCCACCTTCAGCTTCTCTGAATCAAGTCCCCTTCCTCTCTGCTTAATAACCTTCCATGGCTCCCCATAGCCGACCAGAGTAAGTGGACAGGAAGACTCTCTGTATGACATGCCCCAGCCCTCACCTCCCACCTCAGTCTTACCCTCCACCTGCCTTTAAGCTCCCCACCAGTCCAGCACCTCCTGGACAAGATGGCCAGGATCTTCCCTACACCAAAAGAAGGCATCTGGAGTCAAGGCTGGGGAAAGGGGCTTCCCGACCTCCACATGCCTGCATGTGGGTTTTAAACTGGAGGGGGGTAGTGAAGCAGCGCAGGCAGCTGGGGTCATGTCCCACCAATCCTTGCCTGCACCAATAGCCCCTCTTCCCTCTGCTGGTGAAAGCAACTCTAGGCTGGAAGGGCCTCGGGCTCCACAAGAGAGGGACAGTGACTTGCCTGAGGTTCCCCAGCCAGGCTCACCCTTCTGCATGGTCCCCAAATCAGAGGTGACTCCTCACAGCTCTTCTGACAGATAAGCATTGGGTCTTTTTTTTTTTTTCACATCCCCTGTGCTGGGGAGTTTGCTCCTGCTACTCCCCCTGGTCTGTCTCTGACCCTTTCAAAGTTGCTCCTGGGTCCACAGCGGATGGAAGTGGGACAAAGGGCAGGAGGCTGCATGTTCACTTGTAACCTCATACACAGTTCTGTCTGATGTGTCACAGCCTGCACACGGGACATCGAGACTTGAGTCAAAATCTGGAAGCCTTCTGGCAGTCCAGCTCTGCTCTGGGGGTTTGCCCACGGCCCCAGGGTGACCCCCCTCCCAAACCAGAAAAGTGGTGGGATCCTCAGGCCCCTCTGTGCTCCTGTGGTGCAGGGCTGGGTCTGGGGGCCGGGGGCTGCAGGCCTGACCCACCACTTGCCAGCTGTGTCCTCCCAGAGCTTCAGTTCTTCTGTGAAATGCCTCCCTCCCGGCACCGCTGTGAGGAGCCCTGGAAGACTCTATGGAGGGCAGTGCACACAAAGGAAGCTGCTCTGTGACCCCTTAGGGCTCGGGGGGGCACTCATACAGCCTTGAGAGCCAGTGCCCCCAGGGAGAGCAAAGGTAACATCCCAGCTCAAGGCTTCTTCTGGCACCTGCTATTATCCCCATTTTACAGAAGGGGAAACTGAGGCAAAGAGAGATCAAGTGCCCTGCCTGAGACTGCATGGGGTTAGAACCAGATCCAAGATGGGACCCAGCTCTATTTCTCGAGCCCTTTCCAGAGGGCCAATTTGCCTTGAAGATGGGAAGGGTTCCCTGAGAGTCCAGAGGGGCCCAGAGCCCCAGAACCCAGCCCCTGGAGGCCGAGGTTGCCATATCCCAGGGGCCTCATGCCCTGGATCTGTCTCCCTTGCTGGGAAGACTGGGTCAGCTTCTCATTTCTGGAACCTTAGGTTCTCCCTGAGGCTGGGGATTGCCTCTTTGTTTCCATAGTAACAGTGAACAGGGGGGCCTCGGGAATCAGTGAAGAAATACCGCACAGAGACCTGCAAGCATGCATGTGCCCAGGGAATCCCTGGATGGGCAGCCTTGGGTGTGTGCACACACACATGCACACTCGTGCACACCTTTGCACATGTGCATATGCCCAGTGCATGTGTGTGCACCATGCCCCTTGTGAGCACATGTGACCAAGCCAAGATTTGAGACCAGGATGGTTTGACTCCCGCCCTGTCCACCAGATCCCTCAATGCCAGACCCACAGATGCAGATGGGGAGGTCTGGCGCGGGGGGGCCGGAACTGAGGCCTCCCGACTGGAATACATGGGATCCGGGACATATGATGGGGTCCTCAGATCCCTCTCTGTCCTCCTACCATTCCTAAGCCTGAGGAGTGCAGGGAGCTCCAGAGGACAGCTGGGGGCTTTCCTATCACTTATTTCTTCCCAGTTAGCAGAAGAGGAACTTTGAATAGCAAGAACAAGACCCACTGGGAATTTCCAGCTGGTGAAGTCACCTGGATTCACTTGTGGGCTCCCTGCCCTTCTTGCAAAAGCAGGAATCCAGCTGCCGGGGCCTGCCTCTTTGACCTCGTGGGCCTCTCAGGCAGACCCTGGGGAAACAAGGGGACTGAAGGCAGAGAAGCTAGGCCAGGGGGTCACCCTGAGCCAGGAGTATGTCTTCCAGGAGGCAGCTTTTGGCAAGAGGACAATCTGACAGTGAAAACATGCTGCTGGAAGGTAGTGAACTTCCTGTCACTGGAGGCATCCCAGGTGAATAGGCTCTGGATGCTTCCGGGTTAGGAAATTCAAAATAAACAATGACCAAGTCCTGCATCATTATCATCGTCATTGCTGTCGTCATAGCTACCACTGATTGGACACCCTTTGTGTCAGGCACTTTAAGATATATTACAACTGCCACCACTGCTATTAAAAATAGCAGCTCCGGCCCTGGCCGGGTGGTTCATTTGGTTGGAGCGTCGTCCCTTACGCCAAACGGTGGAGGGCTCTGTCTGTGGTCAGGGCACATACCTAGGCTGTGGGTCCAATCCCCGGCTGAGACACATGCAGGAGGCAGCCAATCAATGTTTCTCGCATCGATGTTTCTCTCTCGCCCTTCCTCTCTCTCTAAAGTCAAGCATATATCCTCGGGTGAGGGTTGAAAAACAATAGCAGCTCCTGTGTATTCGGCCCCATTTGAGGTTGATTTTCATCGACTCCTCGCAGATCTATTGTTAGGCCCATTTACAGATGAGGGAACTGCGGCTCTGAGAGGTTCCGTGACTTGTGCTCAGTGCAGCAGCAGCAAGAGTCAGGCTCTGCCTGCCTGCTGAGTCTGTGGGCTGCCCACCTGTGGACCAGCCAAGGGAGCAAAGCAGGAGGCTGGGCGACCTCTCCCAGCTGGAGCCTTCCCTGTTCTGGGCTAAAGAGGCTTCATGACCACCAAGGTGGGCGCCCTCTGCTGGCCGTATCCTGGCTCTGCAGAGCCCTGTTCCTTCAGAGTAAGGGAGATTCTCCTGTACCTGGGATGTGGGAGGTGCGCCGGCCCTGGAGCCCTGAAGACTTGGGCCCTGCCTTCAGATGGTGGTGCCTGAGGTCACCCAGCCACTCAGGGGCTAAGCTGAGGCTTGAGCCCAATGGCTGTCTGATTCCCAGGTTCTTGGCCTTCCACCCCTCCCTGGTGAGGAAGAGATTTTACTTCAATTGCCTTCACTTCCTGCCACACTCCCCTCCACATCCTGGAGACTGTGGTTTATAGCTGAGAACCTATCTCCTAAAGCAAACCTGGGGGTCCAGGGCTGGAGGCAATTTGAGCCATGGAGCTGGCACTGACAGAAAACTGGGGAGAGATTCTCAACCTTTCTGAGTGCTGTCAAATGGGAGTCAGTTCCCGACAGACTCTGAGGAGGTCCCCTTCTCCCAGTCAGAAAACCCCCACCCCCGCTTCTGATTCCTCCCTCCTCCTCTCTCCACCCCCTTTCTTCCTCTCTTCCTCCTCTTTTCCAGCCCCCATCACCACTTCCACCCCTCTGTGGTATGCATGTTATTTTTATCTTCGTTTTCAACAGGAGGCACCTGAGGCTCAGAGAGGTAGAGAAACTGGCCGGAGACACCCAGCCAGGTGTTTCTGGCTTAGAAGCCAGACTTTGCAGAGCTGACCCCTGCCCTGTTCGCTCTCCACCTCCTCTCTTCTCACTCCCCACATCTCATCCCTACAGAAAGTGTCCCAAAGCCTCTGTCGACTTCTCCCCCTGTCCTTTGCCACCACCCAGGCCAAGACCCATCGTTTCTAACCAGGTGGCTGTAGCAGCCCCCTCGCCTCCTCACAGGTCATCCGGCCCAGTTTTCTGCCGTCCCGTCTACACACTGCAACAGGCACCGTGACC
>PVJI01003089.1:81541-130917 GCA_004026765.1 Micronycteris hirsuta
CTACTCTCTTTCCCTTCCACATAAACACAGCTCTCCCAGGCTTCGGGACCAAATATTCTTTTGCTCCTCTGTCCTTTCCCCTCATTTGACTAATTCTCACCTGACTGTCAGTAGTAATTTAGCTCAAGCATCGCCTCCTCCTGGCAGCCCTCCATGCTTTTCCTTTCGAGTTAATGCTTACTTCTGGCCCTTATAGATTACTGGTGCCTCCTGGTCCAGAGAGTAGTCCGCTCTCCATATTTTAAGAATGTGTTTCTCCTTCTCTACCATGGGAGTTCCTTAAGAGCAAAGACCAATCTGGCTCATCACCAATCTGCCTCAGCACTCAGCACCAGGCTGGCCTGGCACAGGTACTCAGGAAACATTGAGCTGGGCTGGTCTCTGCTGTGATGGGGGTGTTGGAGATTAAACAGGTCAGACCAGTGTCTCCCAGCTGTGTGACCCCTGCAAGCCACTTCCTCTCTTTGAGCCTCATTTTCCTCATCTGTAAAATGGATGTAAGAACCCTGGCTTCTCAGGGTTGAGAGGATTCAAAAGACGTTTCTTTCATGCATGTAATGTGCTGGGACCTGAACAGGGTTGGAGTGGAGGGTCCCTTCCCAGGTGTGGTCTGGACCCTAAGCTTAGCGACTGTTTCTTTGAGCTGCAAGCCCCCTCAAGCCCTCCAGGGAAGGAGAATGTATGTCTTCTAGCAAACCCTGGCCTGGGGCCTCTGCCTTGAGACACCCTCAGAGGGGAAGGAAGGAGGTAGGCAGACTGGATCAAACCCTGAACTTGGAGCCCGATAACCGAATTTGAGACATGGCTCTACAATTCACTGGCTGTGTGACGCAGAGCAAGTCCCCACACATCTGTGAGCCTCAGCTGCCTGATCTGGAACGAGAGTTAATAACACAAAGCCTAAGACTCAGCATTATATGGACAAACAGCCTGGTTGTTAGTGGGTGCTTGGTTATTATAACCCCAAAGCAGTGTCCTGACCTTCTCCCGATTCTGCCTATGGTTTTGGGTGTGTGTATCTAGGGGCCCTCTACATAGGGCCACGGCCATTCTAGGCAGCAAAGAGGAGCCTTCTCATGGTTACCCGGGATCTGGCTGCGGTACCGCAGCCTGGGCTAGGTGCTGGGACTCTGTGAAGCTCTAGACACTCAGGAGCATCCAAATGCTCCTGACCTCACCAGGCGCCAATGTGTAAGTGGCCAGCCAGCCCCCTAGGAGGTGTCTGGAGAGCCCTCCAAATGGACCCACATCAGTGCAGCTTGGGAGGGCAGAGGCCCACCCACCAACTCCCACTCATATCCTCATTGGTGCACAGATTCATCCTTCCACTGCTGTATTTCCAGAATAGGTGTTAAGTAAATATGTGCTGGGAGAACAAAATTGTTCCGTACGTTCAACAAACACTTATGAGCACCTGCCACTCTTAGTTCTGTGTTAAGATATATGCATGAAGTGAATGGCCTTGACGACTCCTTCCCAAGACCAGCCAGGTTGCCTCTAGATCTCCCCAGTTCTTCTCTCTCCCAACCCAGCTTTTGCGGGTTGCCACACTCCGTGCCTCAGGACTTTTCCCAGCATCGAGGTAACGCCCAAGCGCCCCATGTATCATGGGGTCTGGGAAGGTTGTGCCCAAACATCCTTCCCATCTTTCCTGTCCCAACTCCAGCCACCCTTCCCCATCCCTCTCAAAGTCAGACACAGCCGTCTCCCCCTCCCAATGCCCTACATCTACCAGGGGTTATACCGAGAGCGACCAGCAGGTGGCGCTGAGGCTCCTTTTCCCCAGCGCTGGACCGGACTCCCAGACCCCACTAGGACCCTGTCCCTCCCTCCTTTCCTCCCCAGCAGGAACAGAAGTGGGCTCTGTGCCCTCTAGATGACCCCTCTCTTCCCTGTTGGCTCCTGAAAGGAGACCTAAGGAAACGCCAGTTGCTCCTGAGGGCCCTGGGTTGTCCTTTCCTGCCTGGTTGGGTGAGGGGGTCCCTAGGGGGCCAAGCTGCAGCTGGCGGGGCGGGGCCGGGTAGGGTGGGGCAGAAAGCAGCTGCCGGAGAGAGAAAGAGAAAAGAGAAAGGAGAAAGAGACAGACAAAAAAAGAAAAAGAGAAAGAAGAGATAAAGGACAGAGAGCGGTGCTCTGGTTCCCAAGCTCCTATCTCAATTAGGCGGAGCAGGGGCCTGCCCTCTGGACCAGGGCCACAACTGAGACTCGCTCCAGGACAAGGTATGTGGCTGAGGAAGCAGATGGGGCTGGGGGACTGTCAGCCTGCCAAGCAGAGCAGGCCTGAGGGTACTGAGGGGCTGGCCAATGAAATTCCGCTGCGCAGCAAGACCCCCTGAGCCCCCTCCCTTCTCACCCCTCCCAAGGTGACCAAGTAGAAATTCGGGATGAAGCACAAGGAGTCCTGCGGGCTCATTACGAGAAGACGGCTCTATTGTTACTCTTGACTCACTATGTGAATTTGCACCAAGCTCTTTCCATCTCTGGACCCCAGTTTTTTAATCTATAAGGGGGCGTGGGGATATCTTGAAGATGGTTCTGTGGGGTAACTTTGCAAAGAGTCCCCTCACAAAGGATTAGCCCTCTCAGGGGCTTCTGGAAGATCAGGAGGCCTTTAAGATCCAAAGGAATGCCTTTCTAATGGTGGAATTTCAGACAGTGGGGAGAGGGGCTCATTTGGAGAGATGGGTGGCCCCTCCGTGCAGTGGGCCCTGGGGCCTGGTCTATGCCTCTCTCCTCAACCTGTTTCTCAGGGACTCAGGGTGGAGAGTGTCACAGGGTGGGGGAAGGGAGTTTCCCTAGCTGCCCGGTGTTCAGAGATGCTCCTTTGGGCGAGGATACGGCGGGTGCAGGGCGAGGACATTTTTCTTGCACTCCAAGATCTGAAAAGAAGTGGATTGGGTAGAATGGGGTGTGGGACTGAGGTAGGGACAGTGGTAGGCATATGGATGTCCCAAGGTAATGAGGGAGGGGTCATCCAGGCCCTTTTATTAACGGTGGCTGCTTGCCCTGGCTCCAAAGTCCCTGCTCTTTAGAGTGATTAGCTCATTCACTGCTCACAGCGTTCAGCCCTGCCAGGTTGGGAGGGGTGGGGGCACTGGAGCCGCTCCTCCCTCACCCTGCTCTTGGGAAAAGATTGTTCCAGATTGCTCTCTGGGTGGGTAGGAGCTGGCACAGTATTCTAGGATCTCAGGGATCCCAGGGTGACCGAGCTCACTTTAGGTGGGTGGCAGTCCTGTGGAGCACAGGTTTGGGAATCAGATCAGTCTGTGTTCAAATCCTGGCTCTGCTGTGGGTCCTTGGGCAAGTCAAGTAACCTCTGCAAGTTGCAGTCTCCTCCTGTGCAAGGTTCCAACAGCAGAGCAGGGCCTTATAGGTGAGAAGTCAGTGACATAAAGCAAGTAAAACCCTTTGCACAATATCTGCCACCTAGTAGATGCTCATTGTTACTCTACTTACAGAGACAGAAAGGGAGGCCCCAAAAGGAGAAGGACTGGCCAGAGGTCGCAGAGCCAGAGGTCACTGCGCTAGGCCCTCCACAGTCACCCCATCCCTACTGTGGTTACTCCCCCAGCTCACTCCTGCCCCAACCTGCAAGGCCTCGGGTCTGGGGTAGAGTGAGGGGTGAGGACCCCCATACCCGAAGGATGGAAGAGGCAGAGAGAAGCATCTCCGTAGCACTTGTCCTCCTTCTCCCTTGGGAAAGTCAGAGATGGGGTCCAGGTCCGGACTCTGCGCGGGGAGTGGGGCAGCGAGATTGGGGCTGAGCACTGTGGGGCACGGAGAACGCCGTTTGCGCTCCTGCACGGGCGAGAGGGTGGGAGCGGCCAGTTGTCGAGCCCCACGGACCCAGCAGTGGGCCGAGCAGGGAGCGGGGCGGAGTGGGGGCGCCCTCGGCCCTCCGCCCTCACTCCGCCCCGCTCCTCTCCCCGCAGCGGGGGCGCCCCGCCCCCCGGGCGCCCGACGTGGACGCGGCTGCTACCGCCGCTACCGCCGCCGCTGCCGCCGCGCGGGAGTCGCTGTCCGCGGAGCCGACATGCAAGCGGCGCGGGGCGGCGCGGGGCGGCCGGGCCGCGGGCCGGAGTGCGAGCGCCAGCAGCCGCTGGGCACTGGAGCCGCGTCCCCCTGCGCCGCCCCGGGCCGGCCGGCCGGAGCCGCCGCCATGCACCCCGGGCCGCCCCACGCCGCACTCCGCCTGTGGCTGGGCTGCATCTGCCTCGCGCTGGTGCAGGCGGGTAAGGGGGCCCGGGCGGGGGCTCGGCGCGGGCCGGGCGGCGGGAGCCCTCAGTTCCTTCCCCCGCTCCCTGGGATCCCGTCTCTACCCCCTTACTGCTCCCTAACGCCACCCCCAGCCTCTTCCCTGCCATCTTAACCCACAGTCCCATCCGCCAGCCCCTCCCCATCCTTTCCAGCCACCCCAGCCCTGGAGTATAGGGTCTTGTGATGCTCAGTCCCCTCATTCTATTGCCCTGAGCCTAGGCCTTTGCCTCAGTTGTCCTGGCTCCCTTCTCTGGCCCCGGGAGCATCTGAGGACACCAGTCCCCCCACCTTGGGCCTCTCTCCCTGTCCCCAAAGGCTGCAGGCCAACTCTGCAGGTCAGAGAGGAACGGGGTCCGAGTAGGGTCCCAGTGTGCGTGAGCATGTGTGTGAGGACGTGTGTGAGGACTGGCACCGATGGCACCTGATGGGCGAGTGGCCCCCTTAGCCTGATGCAGTGTCTGGCCTGTCCCGTGAGGCCTGGCCTCATCCTCGCCCAGCCTCCCTGAGGCTCTGTTTCTGTCCCTTCTGGCTGCCGTTTCCTACTTCATGTCTCCCTCTGTCCATCTCTGCGGGGCCCAGTGCTGTCTCTCTCACTGCTCCCGTCTCTGTGTCTCTCTGATACCCCACTTGACTGTTCTCTGGTCTGTGCATGCCGCCACCTGTCTGTGTCCCTCTGGCTCTGGGTCCATGTCTGGCTTTGTCTCCTCTTGGATCTCGGCTCCACTCATCTGTGGGGTGAGGGTGCGGCTCAGGCCCAGGTCTTCCCCTGTCTGCACCTGCCCTTGTGAGGCTGTGTGACTCCACTGACCTTCTCCTGGAAGGTTCTCCCTTCCCCAACCCCCACTCCCCACCACTTCCTCCTGCTCCCTTCTCAGTTGACCCCCTTCCATCCTCTTCCAGAAGGCCCTACCTACCCTGTATTCTTGATTCACAGCTGAGGGACCCTGCTCTGAGTGACCTGGTCCCCCCGCCACTCCCGCCTGCCCCTCGGAGCTCACAGAAGCCCTCCCACTTCACTCTGCCTGGATCACCACAGTCCAGGGTACCCTCTCGTGATCCTCACTCCCATCCCAGGGCCCAGCCCAGCCTGTGGCTTCTCGACCCGTGGATCTTACCCCTTTCCTCAAGGTCACTCACTTGGCAGTGCAGAACTATGGAAAGAGCACTAGACCGGGATTCCTTTGACTGCTTTCCATCAGACTAACTTTCAGCTCCTGCAACCTTGGCGACTATGTCTCCCCCCAGCCAGCCCCCCCACCTCTTAACACCCCTTCCTTAGATCTAGCCGTGGCCCAGGCCGTTCAGTTTCAGCTCGGACCCCTCGTAGGGCCAGTTGTGAGGCTCCCGCCCTGAACACAAGGATCCTGGGGCCTCTCCGGCCTGGCCCTGCCACCCACCAAGGGACTGAGGCTCTTGTGCCATGGCCATGGAGGCCTTGGTTTCTTCCTCCCCCCACTGCATGGCCTTCCACTCGTGAGGCAGAGGGCCTGGGCCTCACAGCAGGGCATGCTCAGGCTCAGGTGCCTTCCTGCCCCCAGACAGCCCCTCTGCCCCCGTGAATGTCACTGTCCGGCACCTCAAGGCCAACTCCGCGGTGGTGAGCTGGGATGTCCTGGAGGATGAAGTTGTCATCGGATTTGCCATCTCTCAGCAGGTAATCCTCTGGGAGGGAAGGACACATCAAGACAGCAGTGGTTGACGGGGCAGGAAAAAGGAAAAGGACTGAGGAGCACAGCGGACAGGCAGCACATATGGCTTGAAAGGGGGGCCCTGGAGGGGCTCAGTCAGTGAGGGAGGGCTCCGGAGCCTTTGTTTGGAGCCTGAGAATTAAGAGTGTGGTTTTCATCTCAAGCAGACCTGAGGTTTGGACCTGGCTCCAGTTCTCATGAAATGTATGGCTTTGGGCAGCTTCCCCATCATCTCCATCCGACCCGTCTCCTGTGTAAAATGGAGATGGTGATTCTGCAGAAATGAGGGAATGCAGAAGTCAGGTCATGTATGCAAAGGGCTTAGCACGGTAGCCAGGTGAGCCCGTTACCGCCATGGAGAAGCGCAGAGTGGGTGGCGACTGGGCACTGAAATGGGGGCTGGCTCTTGCCTTGGCAGAAGAAGGACGTGCGGATGCTGCGCTTCATCCAGGAGGTGAACACCACCACCCGCTCGTGCGCCCTCTGGGACCTGGAGGAGGACACGGAGTACATCGTGCACGTGCAAGCCATCTCCATTCAGGGCCAGAGCCCGGCCAGCGAGCCAGTGCTCTTCAAGACCCCGCGCGAGGCGGAGAAGATGAGCTCCAAGAACAAAGGCAGGCCCCTCTGCTGTTAGAAAGGGGGCGAGGGCGGGGCTGGTCAGGGCCAGAGCAACGGGAGGTTGGGTACATTAACACTTAATTCTGGACTGTCTGATTGCTGCAACCCCAAGTAACCATCAGCACATTCTAGAACTTTTTTATTTTTTAAGATTTACTTATTTACTTTTAGAGAGGAAGGGAGGGAGAAAGACAGGGAGAAAAACATCAGTGTGTGAGAGATGCATCGATCGGTTGCCTCTTGCACACCCCCAACTGGGGACCTGGCCTGCAACCCAGGCATGTGCCCTGACTGGGAATCAAACCGGTGACCTTTTGGTTCGCAGATCAGCGCTCAGTCCACTGAGCCGCACCAGCCGGGACAACTTCTTTTTGATAGATTTGTGGACACCTATAGAAACAAGCACTTAATATCTTGGGCTTGGCCGCAGAGGAATGGCTGGCAGAGGAAAGGAGCCCAGACCTGTTGTCTCTCTCCCCACAGATGAGGTGACCATGAAGGAGATGGGGAGGAACCAGCAGCTGCAGACAGGCGAGGTGCTGATCATCGTTGTGGTCCTGTTCATGTGGGCCGGTGAGTCTGGCCTCCGAGCCCTTCTTCACCCAACCTGTGGGCAGGGGAGGACCCTGACCAGACCCCTCCTCTCATAAAAACAAAGGGTAAGGGGCTTGGAGAGAGCTAAGAGGTCAGAAGTTTCGAAGTCCTGCCTGGGGCAGCTCTGGGGACCAGATCTGAGCCCTTCTGTAACTCAGTCCTCACCAAGAAAATAGCATCCGGAGAACCGCCTTGTGGCGACACATCCACAGCCCCTCTGCCCTCAGGCCGAGGCACCTCGGGTTCCTGGGCTCCAGGGCTCCAGGCGCTGCCGGCCTGCGCAGCTCAGGCTTGGGACACGCTCTTACCTTCTCATCCTTCTGCACTGGCTCAGAAACCGCCTCCATAAAACCTCCCCAGCCTGTGCACCAGAATGTTACTCCTGCCTCAGTGCCTCCGCAGCACACTGTTTGCCCCTCCTCCCGTTTTTAATCCTCACCCAAGGATTTGTTCACTGATTTCGGAGAAAGAGGAAGGGAGAGAGAGAAACATCGATGTGAGAAACATCGGCATGAGAGAGAAACATTGATGGGTTGCCTCCCGTGTGCACCCACAACCTAGGTATGTGCCCTGACCAGGAATCGAACCCACAGCCTTTTGGTGTATGGGATGATGCTCCAACCAGCTGAGCCTCCCAGCCAGGATTGTTTGTCCCTCTCTTCAGCCCATCTTAGATAAATTAGTTGGGCTTATATCTCTTTTCCCATTTATCTGTGAGCTCCCTGAGGATAAAGATCAAGTTTCATTTTTGTACTCAGCCAGCATTTTCTGAACAGCCACCCCATTCCATGTAGTGCTGCACTCCAGATAGTGCATTCCGGGTGGTGCTGCATCTGACAAAGAAGAGAGAGCCTCGTGCTCCCAAGCGGCTCAGCCTGGGAGCAGCTGGGCCCGTACTTACCTGCAGTTCAATGAGATGAGTGCTGAATAGCACCATGTATGGGAGCAGAGGAGAGGGAATCAAAACAGGAAAGGCACAGAGAGCGGTACCGTGGGATTTGAGCACCGCAGGGTGAAGAGGAGTTCACCAGGCAGCCAGAAAGAGGAAAGATGGGTGCTCTGGGCACCGTGTGTTCAAGAAACAAATTAAGTTCACTCTGGCTCAGTGCCGCTGGGACCCAAGGAAAGAGGTAGCAAGTCGGGGAGTAAAGGATGGTGAGGCTGCGCAGTGGACTGGAGTCTGTTCTGAGGGACTGACCACCGTGCGGAAGCTGTGCTAGCATGGCGCGGGGAGGGCGGGCTCTCTCGGGTAGAAGAATTTGGAAAACAATGTTCCACAGGCACTTGGAAAAAAGCAGGAAAAAAATGTTTATACAAAAGAGGAGGTTTGCTTACGGTGCATTATTAGACTTGACATAGATAGTGTTAGATCATCCCAACGATATAAACATAGTGAATTAACCCACAATTGTCATGTAATTCCGTTTCGATGATGGGGAAGGACACAGGGGGAGTCGGGAGGCTTTATAAACACTTAGCAGGGTGCAGGGTGCAGGCCCTGGGGCGCACGTCCCAGCTCCACCCCCGAGCGACCTCGCCTGCGTTGCCAGCATCCTCTCTCCTAACCTGGGCATGGCCACGGGGACCCTCACTGTGCTGTGAGGAGCGAGTCGGCTAGAATAGGTTAGTGCCCAGGGCTTGGCACGTGTTTGTGTTTTCCCCTAAACGGAAAAGGGGAGGATTCGGAGATTTAAAGGGAGGGAAGGGAGGAGACACAATCACATGCATGTCGTAGAAGGCCAAGCCCGCGGCAGCGGAGGGGACAGTAGACAAGGGCACAGGTTGGACGCAGGAGCCAGAGGCCAGAGGCGGACTGTTGCGGTTGTATAGGTGGGAGACCATCTGGAGCTCGGCACCTAACAGGAGCTCAGAGAGTGCTCATGGGAGTGAAGCAGGCCCTGACTGCTCTCCCTTGTCCCCACAGGCGTCATTGTTCTCTTCTGCCGCCAGTATGACATTATCAAGGACAACGAACCCAATAACAACAAGGAGAAAGCCAAGAGTGCGTCAGAAACCAGCACACCCGAGCACCAAGGCGGGGGTCTTCTTCGCAGCAAGGTGAGGGCCGGCCTGGCACCCGAGCGGGTGGCCCCAGGGCTCCTGCACTGGGAGTCCCTGGACGGCAGAAGGGGTCAGCTCCGGGCCTGGCACGCCTACAGCTGGGCAGAGCCAAGCTTGGCTGCTGCCTGTGTAACTCAGGGGATACTGCAAATTGATTTTGGATCCTGTCCTTCTGTGGGGAGCCAGGGGCCGGTCTAGGTTAAAAGTGGGGGCGGGGGGAAGCGAATGGGAAGGGTAGAAGTCTTGATTGGTGTGGAACAAGAAGAGAAGGGCTTCTGAGCTCATTTCTGCTCCGGCTGTGCTGTGTGACCTTGGGCAGGTGCTTCATTACTTTGTACCTTCATTTCCTCTTGTGTACAACAGATATGAAACCTTTCCAGTGCTGGCTCTGAGCAGTGCAGAAGACAGACAGTAGAGGATGTGAGAGGATCTCATGGTTCTGCCGATGACTATCCAACAAACGTCTGGCCCTCTCTACATTTCCTCCTCCCTGCATCTCCTTACACCCTCTGGCGTTCCGTCCTGTCTCTTGGCTTCTCTCTTTCTGGCGCATTTTCCTGAAGCCTCTTATTAACCCCCATCTCCAGAAGACCTCAACAATGACCGTGGCCGAGGTTGTACTGAGAGGCAGATCTGCAGGATGTGAGAACCAGCCAGCGGGATGGCTCTGCTGGGGGTGGGCTGGGTACCAGGGACGGTGGGTCCAGGACCCAGACGTGGCCATTCAGCTGAGTGAGGCCGAAGGCTGGGTTTGGAAAGGCAGAGACGAGACACCCAGGCAGGGCTACTCCCTCCCTTCCGCGCAGGACGAGAGCCTGGGTTGCAGGCTGCAGCCCTGCTCTCTCTCCTCGTGCTCTCTCTACTTCCAGCCTCACAAGAAGTCTGTTCCATTAGCCCTGGCTGCTTCTCTCGTTTTCCCCTCCCAGTTTCCCAGCAAGCTCTGGGTGAACATCATCGAAGCGTGACCCCCCGTCTGCAGGGAGAAGGATTTCATTTTTCTTCTCTGCTGGCCCCCAGGTCCACAGGCACAGGGAGAGGGAGGACTGTGGTGGAGGGACGTGCAGCTCGCTGTACCTTTCTCTCTCCCTGCCACCCCGGTGTCCAAGTCCGGTGAAGGAGGCTGAACTACAAACCCGAGTTCTGCAGAAAATAAACAAGCCACACTACTCAAAGGCCTGGCCCCGTTCTGCAAAAGGCAAAGCTGCACGAGACAGAGACACGGCCTTCTTTCTGCCGCTCCTCGTCTCCGGAATTGGATTTCTCCCTGAGAAGACGCATAAAGCTTCCGGGAGATGACAGGAATCTACACTGACCGAAGCTGTGGTTCAGACCAAGAATCACCAAGGAAGCTGTGGGGCTGCCTGCCGGCAGGTTCATGGCTACCATCAAGCCTTCTCTGGATCCAGCCATCAAGGACTCGTTTGTGGTGTGATGCGCGACTTTGTGAGTGTGTGACATGTTACCTGTTTTATCTCTTGGGAAACACTATCGAAGGGCTCCACTCCAGAGGGCAGAGGGGCTCCCCGCGCTGGCTGCCTGCATCTGGTCTTCTCTGGCCTTTATTTTGACTGTAAAACCTTCAGTCTGGGGTTTTAAGAAGGAAAAGTGGGAAAGACACCCGGAAGGTGTGGGCCCCATTTCTTCTTGGGAAAGATCTCTTGGAGTTGTTTCAACACTAGCTTGGACAACTGAAAAGGTACATTCCCATGGGACACCCTGGGGGCTGCCGAATCACTCACACTGTCTTGGAAGCTGCTGGAAGGCGGGCCTGGCCTCTGGGGTCTCCCTATCTTGCCATCTCATCCAGGGTTCTGTGAAAGCTACCCAGGGTCCTCATGTCCTTCCCTAGAACCTGTGTGGTGTGAGGTGACAGGTGTCTCTCTCCACTGCCCCTTTCCGGTAAAAAAAAAAAAATGGTGCTTGATAAGGGAAGACAGACTCTTCCCTAGACAAAGTACGGCTGCTGCATGCCTACACGGGAAGAGATGGACCTCTGCATCTTCCAGCAGTGGCTACAGACAGGAGTGTGGGAGGACTGCACCTAGCACAAGCATGGCACACAGTAGGTGCTCTGTGAATACTTGTTGAACTGAATAAGAGCAATAGCCCCCAAGCCAGAGAGCTGAAAGCCATCACCCAGTGACCACCCATTCCTTCCGGTCTACAAAAGCTCTCCTGGCCGGGCCAGCCACCAATCTGCTTTGCCCGAGTGTGAAGCATAGGGAGGGAGAGGGACAGGGAAAAAGGCAGATGTCGGCAATACTAAGGGCTTCCTCATGGGAGGGCATGAGGCTTCACTCATTGTCTTGTGACTTCCATCCCTGCTGAATGGGGCTGCAAGGCCAAGGCTCCTTAGGGGAGAGGTCCTTACCTCTGATCCAGTTAGAGCAATAACCACTTTTTAAATGTAAAATAAAAAGACAAATGAAAAGGCACACCCTTGTCGTCTGGTAAATGCCCAAACGTTGCCCTCTTTTTCTGGCGGTTGGCAGCCAGTCAGTTCTCTCTCCATTTTGGCCTGCAGCTTCCTAGGGACATGCCTGCCAGCCAAGCAGGAGTTGGAAAGGAAATCTTGAACAGATGGGGGTGCACGTGTAGGAGGAGAAAATAGCTGCTCCGTCCCCGCCCCCCAAACCAAGCTTAGGCTGCCTCACCACATAGGTATGCAGGCTGGTACTCAGTTTTTAAAACAAAGGGTTTTCCCCTCAGCTGGGGTTGGGTGCTTTCCCTGGCCGAAGAATGCCGTTTTGTGTCTCCCAGGGGCGAGGAGGGAAGTGAAGAGGAACTGCCAAAGCTGCCTGCTGCTTGCGGCTCAGTGTGCGCAGCGCGCTGTTCTGGGCTGTGAAAGGAACATCATTCCAATCCCAACAGCAGGCTGCAAGGCAGAGTGATGGTGCCTTTAGCCAAGGAGCAACCCATGTTGGGGGCACCTCAAACATTTTGGTCAGAACCAGCAAGAGCTCAGGCAGAAAATGTCCGAGCTCAGGAAGGCTGTTCTGAGAGCAGAAGAAAAGCAGGTCTTAGAGGCTGAGTGGGAAATCCATTAGCACACAGAGCTCTAAGCCAAATCTCAGAGCGCTATTTCCCAGGTCCTCTGTCTGCATAGCGCCAAGTGATGGAGAAGCCCCCAAGCCAGCATCAGGCAGACAGCCGTGGGTGGGATTCGGGAAGCACTGCTCATGGCAGTCTCCTGTCTCCCCCTAATCTGTCGGCAGTGCATCAGCGGAGGGGATGAGGGGAGAGGAGCGAACACCACTCCCGGCTCAAACTCCACTGCCTTTTAATTAGCTCCCCACACCCCCGAGTTCTCTTAACGAGAGCGCTTTTCCTGAATCAACGTAATGGCACAGAACCCTACAGCCATGACTGGGAAGTGGTCCTTCCTGCACCGCCCACTTCGGTCCGCAGACTCCCCACAGTGTGGGAGGGGCCCAGGCAACCTCTTTGAGACTGAGACCTGACTTGCAGACCACAGCAGGCCTGTGGGGGAGAATGCCGGACTGACAGGCAGACCTCGCCTTGGGACGCGTGGAACACCTCAGGCCAGTGACTTGGGGAGTAGGGTGGTTTCATCTGTCAAAAACAAAGGGGTAAGAACAGGGGACTCCTGGGTGCCACCCGCCACCTGGACTGGGGGCTTGGACAGGAACGAGAGAGAGAGCCCAGGGTTTAGGGAAGGACTGTGGAGTGTTTCTGTGGGGGCAGGAGTCCTTTCCTCCTTAGTCCTGTCCCCTCGCACTAGCTTTTCACGATGGGTGTCCTCTAGAATCCATTCTTCAGACCTCTAATTCAGCTCTTTACAGAAATATGTAAATTCAGACTTCTACTTTACTTCTCACCTCCTTTAAACCTACTTCCAGTTTTGGATTTTGCTTTCAAGAAGTAGCCTCCAAGAACAAACTGTTTATATAAATGGGACCCCCTCACCCCCCCGCCAGCTCCAACCCCACTGAGCTCCAACAGTGTATGCCCAAACCCTCAAATGTTACTTGAAGCTAAATTGAAGATCTTTGCATACAAATAGTTCCTTCATGATACATTCAGGACTAACACATGGATTGTTCTGAAGATTATCCAAATGATTACATTCCATCCCCTTCTGAATGGGTGCTAGGGAGGGTCAGGTTTTCCGTCTATGGCATGCTCCAGTTGTCACAGGGGGAAGACAATGAGGCAGGGGCTTGTTCATTGAGGAATTCCACCACTGACCAGCTGACACTTCCTGTGACAAGTGGAAATTCCCCACCCATCCCGACCCACCCCCACCCCCAACAGGTGCTTTGGCATGCAAAGCAAGCATGCTTTAGAGTCAGCCTAGGAATAATTGTTTTCTCTTAGAAATGGGGAACAACACTCAGAAGAGCAGGGAACTGTTTTCTAGTTTTAGGTGCCTGGGGTTTTTTCTCCCTGTAAAAGCTCAAAACAGGAGAATGCTTTAAAGAATGGTTACAGAATGAGCCATTCCTTTTAGAGAAGGTCCGTTTCGCCTCTCTTTCCCGTAACATGGAAGAAACTAAGGATAAGGGACACACCATTTCAAAGAATCCAGCCTGGTCTCTGAAGCCTACAGTCACACGTTGCTAAAAAGGAAGTAAGCAATTACCGGACAAAGGCTCATCCACCTGACTGGAACAAAATAGAGATGTACAGATCAGACACACCTCAGACCCAAACAAGAACACCAAATAGTATTTAGCAAATTTAAACGGAACCTTTTGCTTGGACTGTAAAATATATACTAGATAAAATTTATAGAACAGCAGCACAGAAAGCCTGTGCAAACATGTTGCCACTTATTTTCTCAGCAAGAGCTGAGATTTAAAAAGCACTGGCTGCCGCAGGCACCGAGCTGTTACTGCCGTCCCTTTCATCCTTGTCCCTGGGGGGTAAGTCTAAGCAGCTCAGGTTCACAAAGGGATCTAAGGAGCACCGTGCCTCCCACGTCTACCCGTACTTATCCAACCTTCAGCCCAGATTCTAGAAGCAGTCAATTTCTAAAGAACCATCAATTTTGTACTATCAATTCTGACTGCACAACCCTTTCAAAGGGAGAACATTGCAGGAGAGGTCTTCCTGAATCAGGGCTCATTCTGGAGAGCAGGACACGAGGGCGGCCACACAGGCCCGGGAAGATTCGAGCCAACGCCCGTGAGCAGGCTGAGCCGCCCTCCCCTCCGCGGGAAGGGCGGGCGGCGCAGTGGTATTTCGGGCTCTCCCCGTGTCAGGCTCCTGACATGCCCTACATGCAGCTGCAAATCCCAATCACTTCCAACATCTCTTCACTGCTGGAACGCCCTTCCCAACACTGTAATTTACCCTCCAAAGAACAGGGAGCACGCACCCTTGCCTCCCCAGTACCACGTTCCACTAATTGCCGCCCCCTCCCATATCCCACTAACCTACCTACGCAGAGGAGGAAGGAACCTTCCTCCAAAGCCTGCAGCAGACGGTCACAGTACATATGCCACTAACAAGAACTTTTATTTCTTTTTAATGACATTAAACACAACTGCTACAAGAGAAAAAACATGATAAGGAGGAGGCACCAAACTTGTTTCATAATTGATCCCAACAACAACTCAAGTAGCGCAGAGCCTGCATTAGAGGCAAAACAACAGGTGAACCACATAAACAGCACGGGTTTACTCTGCTTTATCAGTCCCCCTGTGGTGAGCACGTCTTCAAGGATGCAGGAAGCTGGTCAGGCAGTTAAATGCACGTAACATAAAATACAGCACGAATTCCACAAGAAATACCGGACTTGGAGGCCAACACCCAACATGAGAGAGATGCATCTTTAATACTGAAACTCCGGATTTTACCCGCTGCCACCTTTAAGGCGAGCATGCCTGATGACGAGTTTTCTTTAGCTTTCTTCCTCCTTAAAGAATATCATGTGAACTGCTCAAGAACAGTTTCTCCTCCTCCAGTCCAACAGATTTAATTAAGCTGCTAGAGCTTTGGAAAAACAGAATTATGTGAGCAAAGAGGAAATGTGATTGTCACATGTTATAGTTAACCCGTCACTCATTTGATTGGCAAAGGCGACGCTCCCATTACACATTCAGACTTAAACCCTCTTGCACCAAGAAAGCAGAAACATGAGTTTTAGATTTTTCCCAAAGCAAAGCACTGCCCCTTACTCCTCGGGTTACCTATGGGGAACTAGCAAGCTATTTCAGCTATAATTATAATAGAATATAACTATATAATTGTAACAGCCATGCTGTGCTTCCAAAGGTGGATGTTTGCTTGTCTCACTCTCTCAAGCTAATTTTGGGAAACCTGGAGAAGTGACTCATGACTAAATTGACAACTGAAAAAACAGATTTGATCCTTGCCTTTGAACAGAACTTTTTAACATTTTGGTCTCAGAATTAAACCAAATGTCCAAGGAGCAGAGAATCCTTAACTGCATAAAAACAGTAAATACTTAGGGGCATCCACCTACATTTACTGGTGGCTTGGGTGACCAAGCTTTTCCCAAGTCCGTTTCTAAAGCAGGGAAGGGTGTTTCAGACGGTCACTCACACACAAAGACGGGGCTGATGACACGGCCACCAGACAGAGGCAGCTAGCCAGTACGACAGGCTGCATTTCAGCAACTACGTACACCCTTCACGGAAAGAGAACAGCAGCATGAGTGCTGGACTGCAAGGTCACCCAGAAGATGCCTAGAGCTGTCTGTAAAGAAACAGCAAATTGAGACATGCATTAATTAAGAGGGCTGCGCAGAGCCTGTCGGCTCGGGTTAGAATACCCAAGATCAGGCCATACTTAAGATCAGGTAACGCTTTGTGCGCAGACTTTATCATAGCTTTATGAGAGCCACTTCAGCTGTTCAGTGCAACTCGCTGGGGAAGGACCGTGGAGTCTTTCTGTGGGGGCAGGAGTCCTTTTCTCCTAATCCTGTCCCCTCAAGCACTAGCTTTTCAGAATGGGTGTCCTCTAGAATCCACTTCTAAGGTCTCTAATTCAACCCTTCACAGAATATGTAACATTTCACCAAATACCATGGGACGTTTCAGAGGTCTGACCAAATGAGCAGATAACATCCAGGGTCCAAAGGCACATTCTGCTGACTAATAACGGAGACAGAGGAGTGCCTCTCCAAAGCCTCTCTTGTAGGAGGGAGGCTGACCAACGTGTGACCTCGTACTCAAGTGAGGGCGCAGCAGATGAAACTGAAGACCAACTGACCCCTCACTGGCACTGGCTTTCTGGCCTGTCCTGAAGTCCAGACCCCAGGGGACCAGCTCTTCAGCCAAGAGAGTAGGGAGACTGCTCTTAAGAGGCGCGCCCATGTCTCGCAGGAGTGCGCCTGTCGGACCCTAGAGCGAGCGGCCACTGGGAAAAAGGAAAGCTCTTGAAGAAAGGCAGGGAAGAGTTACAAGACCACAAATCAACACGGGTTAGTCAGCAGTCTTCTGTCGGTTAAGATGTATGTATAACATTTGCAAACACTACTGTGCAAAGTACATTCGATGAATTAAATAAAAGCCAAAAAATAAAGGCGGATAGCAGGTACAAAAAGGAGAAATGTACTCTTTTAATTTGTCCTTTCAACAGGACTTTTGTCCTGCCCTACCCTGTTTCAAATATCTTGGATTACCAACTTTACCACTTTGACAGGATTTAGAGATTCAAATAGAAGAGTAAGAGGGGTTGTTAAAAGTGACCTGTCCCCATTTCCATGTCATGAGCAATGACACCACCGTGCAGCCTGATAAAGAATCTCTTCTTCAGAGATTAAAAGATGATTTCTTTTAGGCACCAAAAACTGTACTTCTGCATGAAGGTGGGAGTTTTGCTTAGGCCAGGGGTGGTTTGGCTTAATGCTGGCTTTCAGGAGTCAGCCACCTTCAATTTAAAGAAAAAAATAAAAACGGTATCAACTAAACACTGCTTACACTTACACACACACACACACACACACACACACACACACACATGAACTTCATACAAAAAATTCAAGTCAGCAATGGGCATTTCCAAAAGGTGACAAGTTCTTTAAATAAAAATATTGTGAAAAATAAAATTCAAAATCTCCAAAGCACGAAAGAGGAGAAGAAGATGGGCTGCTGCTCTGGACAGGACCCTGCACAGGGACTTCCGCTGCCGATGGGGTAAGACGAGCAAACTGTACTGGGCGTCTCAGAGACTCTGGAACCGCTGGTGGCTTCGCTTATTCCTGTCAACCCACTCAGTCAGACTGTATCTTTCCAGAGGTTTCTGCCGGAACCGGGCATAGTTTCTACCAGGAGAGAGGGAAAATAAAAACAGAAAAGATGAAGGTTTCAGCTGATATGGCTATTGGTATACAACTATTTTAAGAATATCATTACTTTAAGAAATCAAGTATTAATTTTATATTTCAATTCTCACAACAATTATAGAAATTTTATATGAAACTTACATTAGAACTTCTATTTCCTTCCAAATTCCAAAGCTACCTAATACCCAGACAGGTAATATGGTGGTAAGTGCCATACACACAAATGTCCCAAGAAAACCCCATGGACGATACATACTAATGATTATGTGGGGAAAAAATTCCTCCCTCCAGAAACGCTGAGGACAGGATCTACATCTCACTGCTTGCATCGGAGCTGTACTTCCAACAGGACCTCCTTGTCTGGCACAGCTCAAGGTTGCTCAGGACACAGTGGTTAAAATTAGAATAAAATTCCCAGAGAAGGTAAGTCGTCATGTGAGTATCACACTGCAAGTTTAGAGACTGAACAATTAATAGCACAGACTTAAAGGGTTTCTTGACAGCCTCCTTAGTCACGTGCTGGGCTGGAGTTCTGCACATGATCCACTGAAATGGTGTGAGCCCAGGCTCAACACTAGCTGTTCCTAATAACCACCTGGGAAGCTTTTTAAAGATACAGATTCTTGGCCCCTATCTCACCACCAGACTTAATGATTTAGAATCCTCATTGTCAGAGCCTGGGCATCTGTATTTTTAGACATCCCACGAGTGATTACTTGAAAAAAATTATAACAGTACCTGACATTTAGCTAGCCCTATATGTAAACACTTGCTGAATTCTTTAAACACCTCATCTCATTTAATGCTAACGGCAATCCTATGAGAAAAGCACTCCCATGAGCAATTTATACACATAAGGAAACTGATCCGCAGGCGAATTAACTTGCTCAAGGTCATAGAGGTCATATAGTGAAGTAGAAGAGCCAGAATTTGAATTCACACCTGACTCCAGAATTTATCTAATAACCATTATACACACTGTCTTTCTGACCACAGAGGAAACAATGAGTGCAAAGGCTGAAGTAGGAGAGTGTCTAAAATACTTGAAAACTAGCAAGTTCACCAGTGTGACTGGAGCAGAGTGAACAAAGCACCAGTAACAGGAGATGAGGTTAGTGACCTAACTATGTCACCCTAGGCCACCATCCTTATGGGAGACGTAGGGGATCATGAAGACGGGAAGATGTGAGATGAAAAGCCACTGGAAAGTTCTGAGCAAAGAAGAGAATCTTATTTATGACTTATGCTTTGAAGATCTCTTTGACTGCTGAGCTGAGAACAGGAGGCAAGGCAAAAGCAGAAGCAGGGAGGCCATTTCAAGAGATTTGCAACAATCCAGGGGAAAATGGTGTAAAATGGTCAGGTCTTAGAGATATTTTGTATGCAGAGCTTATAGGATTTGCAAATGGACTGAGTACAGGGTAAGAGAGAAAGGGGTCAAAGATGACCCCAAGGTGACTGGGTAACTGGATCAAAGTAACTGAATAAATCGGTAAAATAACACTGCATCAACAGTCCAGAAGATTTCAGACCTAGAAAGGCTCTTTGACATCTATTAGTTCAACACCTTAATTTTACTGATGCAAGGACCAGAGAAGTAAAGTGATTAGATAAGAATCATATAGCTAAGCCCCGGCTGGTGTAACTCAGTGGGTTGGGTATCATCCTGCAAACTGAAAGGTCATCAGTTCAATTCCCAGTCAGGGCACACGCCTGGGTTGCAGGCCAGGTTCCTGCTTGGGGGCTTGCAAGGGGCTACCAATCAATGTTTCTCTCACACATCAATGTTTCTGTCCTCCCTCTTTTTGCTCCCTTCCCCACTCTCTAAAAGTAAATTAAAAAAAAAATTTTTTTAATCATATAGCTAATTAAAAACTGCAAGGCTAGTATTAGAACCAGGTTTCCTGAATTTCAGTCCAGTTCTTACTCCATTATATTGTATTGTTTCTTTTTCCAGCTGTGGAATTAAACAACAATTATAACCCAACTCCCCACCACATTCCTCCTATAGCTAAATTCCACCCTCGCCTCCTTCTTTCTAATCACCCACTCACCGAACGGTGAGGTCCGAAGGATGCGAATGGTTATGCATATGATGAACTTGATCCATCAAAGAGTGCAGTTCCACCAAGGCACCTGCGATACAAAGAGATCAGTGGTTAGGAAGCCACTCGATGAACTTCCATGTCAGCCTAGGTCAAAGCTTTCAGAGAAGGAGAAAACAGGCACTGGTCCTAATCCTGTCTATTTATGACTATCACAAGCTCTCAGCACAAAAACTACAAACTAGAGAGGAAAGCCTGTTCTTGGATGGTGATGATGGTTATGATGAAGAATAATAACAATAATGACAGCCACCATTCATTCATTCATTCAACATTTACTAGCTCCTACAATGTGTGAAGAACTTTACTGACCCTGAGAATATGGTGGTATATAAGACACGATACCTGCCTTCAGGTGATTCCAAAGTTTGTGATATGTGCAGTGACAAAAAATATAGGCTGCAATGCGAGTGGAGACTGGGGGTTGGGGACTTAGAGAAAGTCCCTTCCAAGGGAAGTACCCTACAAGCAAGGATCTAAAGAATGTAAGAAGTTAGTGAGATAAAGAAGGATAGAAGGTGGGAGTGTCCAAGAGAAATTGCTAATACAAAGACCTAGAGACACGAGACAGCAAAATACATTCACAAAAGAAGAAACTGAGAAGAGAAGGGGGATGGGGGCTTTTTGCTCAGCAAGAAAAACTGCTGGAGGCAATTTCTCCAATACCCAGGAGTCTAGCAAGGTGCTAGTATGCACTTTACACATTACCTTAATTCTAAAAAATACCTTAATATGGAGATAGATGTTATTAATATCATTTTAGGGATGGAAAACTATAGCTCAGGGAGGTAGACTTGCCTTAAGTGCTTATTAAACTAGACTCAAAACTAGCTCCTGTTTGAGTCCAGCTTTGCCACTATTCAATGACACTAATTTTGCACTTAAGGGCTGAAATGTAGGCTGAAGCTCACAAGAGCAGACCTTATAATTAGAATAAAATAATTTCCCTAGACCAGTGGCTCTCAAATTCTAACATGCATCGTAATCAGATGGAGGTATTATAAAACAGTTGGCTGGGCCCCAATCCCTGAGTTTCTGATTCTGTGGGTCCAAATGGGACCTGAGATTCTGCATTTCTAACAAATGCCCAAGTGATGCTGCTGCTGCTGGTCTGGGAATCACACTTCAAAAACCACTGCCCTAAACAGTGGAGATTTTTCTTTCAGCCAGTGTACATATTTCTCATTATCTTATCTCCTGTGCTCTCAGGAACAAACAGCACTCCAACTAGGCTACAGCCTATCTTTTCAAGTTCTGGTAAACAATATTTACTTAACTTTAGGACCAATTTAATTAATCTGAAGTCTCAAGGAGCCGAGCTTTGTACAAAAAGTATATACTTTGGAGTCAGGCAGATGAATTAAAATTCCAATCTAGTCACTAACTAGCTCTTTGACCCTGGGCAAATTATTTCATTTCTTCTAGCCCTACTTTATTCATCAAGGAACTGTGGACAATAATATGTAGCTTGAAGCTGAGTAATAAGAACATAGTACATAAAAGACCTAGCATACTGCCTGGCACACAGCCCATGCGCAGTAAGTAGTAGCTATTATTACGGTGTTATAGCCTCAGTCCTGTGTTAGTTTACAATGAGTCTTTAAATGCAACGATAACCAATCACCTACTTGTAAGGAAAAATGCTTATTAAAATGTATCAGTCTACATATGAACTATGATACTCAGCAGCACTCAGCAAAAATTCTCTCTAACCATAATGAGATAATACTTTTCAGGAAAAATCTATAGATTTATTACATTAAAAGTTTCTGTGCAGTTAAAATAAAAAAGCACAACAAAGGGCAAAAGATGACAATTGACAAAATTATAATATATCTGAAACACATTTGGCAAGGGTTTAGTGTCTCTTTTCTAGAAAGGTAAGTCACAAGCACAACAAATGTAACACAAAGAAAATAGGTCAAGGGCATGACAGGCAATTCATAAAAGTAACATTAAGTGAACAATAAACATAATGAAAACATGTTCAATATCACTCTATGGAAAGAAAACATTAGTCTCACTTCATAAGTTAACATAAATCAGGAAGAAATTCCCCCTTTAAGAAAGGAAATAGCTTTTTATTTTTAAATATTTTATTTATTTATTTTTAGAGAGAAGGGGAGGGAGAGAGGGACAGAAACATCAATGTGTGGTTGCCTCTCACACCCCCTACCCTGGCCTGCAACCCAGCCATGTGTCCTGACTGGGAATCGAACCTACGACCCCTTAGTTCACAGGCCGGCACTCAATCTACTAAGCCACACCAGCCAGGGCGGGAAGTAACTTTTAACTAGAAAATCTCTTGCTTGCTAGATTTGTTCAGCTAAAATCAAAGGTCTTGATTCAAACTGCCCCTTTCCTATATACTCTACTTTCACATCACTGACATCTATTCCCTCTTGCCCACATAAAAGGACATTGTACTGGGGGGAAAATCAGCTTTGTATCATTCAAGGAGGGCTGGCAAGATATGCCCTGGCTGGTGTGGTTCAGTGGACTGAGCGCCGGACTGTGAAGCAAAGGGCCGCTGATTCAATTCCCAGTCGGGGCACATGCCTGGGTGCGGGCCAGCTCCCCCAGTGGAGAGCCTCTGAGTGACAACCACACACTGATGTTTCTCTCTCTCTCTTTCTCCCTCCCTTCCCCTCTCTCTAAACATAAGTAAATAAAATCGTTTAAAAAATAATTAAAAAAAAAAAAAAAAAAAAGAAATGGAAATTCTGGTGTCCAATCTCAAAATGAAACAAGATTATCTATAGGCCATGTCCTTCCATTCACTCCTTTCTTACCACCTAGATTCTATAAAATTGTCCAGAAACCCATATACTTTAAACTAAAAGAAGAAAAAGACTAGTCAGTCAGGACAAGGAGGCTTCAAGTGTCCAACTGCTACGTATCACAATCCAGCAGGCACTGTCCTATGTGTTTTATATATATTAACACATTTATCCCTTATAACAATCGTATGTGGTATTTCCCCCACTTTACAGATGAAGAAACTGAGACACAGAGAAGCAATCTGTCCAAAGTCAAACAGCTACTGACAGAGTCTGAGTATCAACAATACCATGATTCGAGTGCCCTTAAAAATTTTTCTGGGACTGCCCTGACCAGTGTGACTCAGTTGGTCATACTGCAAAGCAACAGGTGGCAGGTTTGATTCCCAGTCAGGGCACATGCCTGGATTGCAGATTTGGTCCCTGGTCAGGGTGTGTAAGAGAGGCAACCAATTAATGTCTCTCTATCATATCAATGTTTTTCTCCTGCCTTTCCCCCTTCCTTCCCCTCTCCTTAGAAATAAATAAAATCTTAAAAAAAAACAAACAGGTAATAGGAAAAAAGGAAGGAAGGAAGGAGCACTTGTCTACCTGGTACAGCACTATGTAAACAAGGGCTCAGTAATTAGGTCTCAGCTCATGCACAAAAAATGTCAGTTTTCATTAGTACTTAGAACTTAATGATTAACTATGGTAACTTTATTATTAATAAGACTTAATGATCTAGAGATAATGAGCTAACATTTATTAAGCATTTATTATGTGTCAGGCACTTTACTGACTGCTTTGCATGTATGCTATCACTTAATCCTAAAAATCACATGAGGCAAATACCATGATCCCCATTTTATTCATGAGTAAATGGAAGCTTAGAAAAGATACTCTTCTCTCTTCTAGTAAAGGGGAAAGTCAGGATTCAAACCCAATTGGAGCTAATAATCCAAAGACCTTATTTCAGCTCATTGCTTGAATCTCTTCTTCCTCTAAATTTAGAGATGCTAACAAGAATGGAAACATCATTTGTGTTTTGAATTTTTGAATTTTTTCTTCCCTTCATAGCCTCTAACAGATGGGCTTTCTTGGACCAACAATCAGTACCATGAGTTTATTTTAAGTTGTGGCTAAAAGGTGGTGAAGGCTGTCTTGTTTTGTGGCTAAGAATGAAATTAGGAGGAAAAAACCCCTCAACATTCAGAAATGAGGTCAACAATTCTTCTAAATCTTAATCTATAAATATGTAGCCAACTAGTTTGGGGGAAAATTTGGTCTAATAACTGTCCTTAATAAGTTAAAAGTGAATCAACTGTTATAAAGGAGGGGAAATGATAACACTGAGTGCCCGCTGTGCCCGTGGTCCTTGCGACAGCTTTTACACAGCACATACTTTGTACTACGTGGCCCAGGTACAGAGAGTCTCTCAGCCGGCTTATGACTTACAAGCTGGGCTGGCACCAACAAGTAAGTCATCAAGTGCCTCAATCAGATACTCTCCTTTGTAATGTGGACGTGAGCTTTAGCAATGGGATCGAGAGAGAGGAGCACACAGGCAGGAAGCGAGAGAACAGCCATTGAGATAGCTAACAGAGAGCAGAAGCAGCACTCAATCAGCAGGGCGAATCCCAGCAGGGAACAAAGGCACCTGTTTCTAGGGGACCCAGCTCTATGGCTGATTCTTTTTACAATGAGGTCTGGCTATGTTGTTGAGCATCTAATAATCCTCATTTTTCCCCTATAAATCCTTAAACTTAGTTACTTAAAGGCAATCACAATGTCTCTATGCCATGCAACTGAAAAAATACCAAGCACAAGGGAGGGCAAGAAAAGGAAAGAAAAAATGTGCTAGAGGGGTATAGGCTGCTCCTTTTATGAACAGATTAATAAAATGGGAATAAAAAGGAAAAAAAGATTAAGTAGAAAGCAAGAATGCAAATGTGTCGCCTGTGGGTAAACAAACTGCAGTGATCTAGCACAAATCTTGACTGATTTTCCTTGAGGACAAGGCAAGAAGCAAAAGAAACAGGAATTATTATAAAACTCATTTCTGAAGTGATATATAGGGGATACTGAATGATTTATGTAAGTCTCAACAGTAATGGCAAATGCAGAATAAGAATTTATGTAACTATTGTTGATTTTGATCTTCAGTAAAAATCAAAGCGGGGACTTCCACTTCTAGTCACAATGAATAGGCTTATGTCCCACTGTAAGTTACTAGAAACTGGACAAAATATATGAAACTGTTTTCAGACTACTCAGAATTGTGTGATCCCTGAGGGAAGGGAAAAAATGTAGGTGAGCTTTGAAAGTTCTTATGAGCCCATTGGTCTATAAATTTCAAAATAAAAAGTTCTTTTAAATGAAGGGAGAAAACACCCACTTAATAAAAAAACAAAAGCAGCCCTGGTTGGTATCGCTCAGTGGATTGAGCACCAGCCTGCAAATCAAAGGTTTGCTGGTTCAATTCCCAGTCAGGGCACATGCCTGGGCTGCAGGCCAGGTCACCAGAAGAGGGTGCGTGAAGGCAACCACACAGTGATATTTTCTCTCCCTTTCTTTCTCCCTCCCTTCCCCTCTAAAAATAAATAAATAAACAAACAAAAGCAGAGAGATTTCATTACCAGCAGATCTGCACTATAAGAAACTTAAAAGTTCATCAGGAAAAAGGAAAATACCAGATGGAACAAAATCGAGAGTACTAGAAATGGTAAATATGTAAATAAATATAAGACTATTTTTCTCACTTAAAAAATGTCTTTAGCCCTGGCTGGTGTAGCTCAGTGGATTGAGTGTAGGCCTGTGAATCAAAGGGTTACCGGTTCAATTTCTAGTCAGAGCACATGCTTGGGTTTCAGGCCAGGTCCCCAGTATGGGGCATGTGAGACGCAACCACACACTGATGTTTCTCTCCCTCTCCTTCTCCTTCCCTTCCCCTCTAAAAATAAATAAATAAAGTAAAATAAATTTTTTTAAAAAGTCTTTAAAAAAGTATAGAAATACTGATACATGCAACAACATGGATGAATATTTAAAAAATTATTCCAAGAAGCCAAATGCAAAAGAGGACATGATTCTGTTTATATCAAACTCTAGAAAAAACAAATCTAATCTACAGTGACCAAAAAGAAATTAGTGCTTTCCCCGGGGCTGAAGTGGGATGGGGACAGACCAACTAAGATGGAACATAAGAGAAATTTTGGGGGTGATGGGAATATTCTATGAATTTGAATGTTGTGATGATTCCACAGGTGTACAAATTTGTCAAAATTCACCAAGATGCACACTTAAAATGGGTGTATTTTCTGAATGTAAAGAATACTTCAATAAAGTGATTTTTAAAAAGTCAAGGCATAGTCCAGATAAATATAGGTTGACTGTATAACTTTATCTCCTCTTGCTAACCTCTCACTAAATTGGAAGGGAGGTCTCAAATCAGTCATCTTAGCAACCACCTAAAGAAACTAGAAAAAGAAGAGCAAATGAAACACAAGCCAGCAGAAAAAAAGGAATATCGAAATGGAAATCAATGAAACAGAAAACAGAAACATAGAGGAAAAAAATCAATAAAACAAAAGCTGATTATTTTTTAGAGTAATAGTGTTTCCCTGGCTGGTGTGGCTCAGTAGGCTGGGCATCATCCCGCAAACCGAAAGATCGCAGGCTCCATTCCTGGTAGCGGCACATGCCTGGGTTGCAGGCCAGACCCCCGGTTGGGGGAGTGCAAAAGTTTAGTTTCTCTCCCTCTCTTTCTCCTTCCCTTCCCCTCTCTCTAAAAATAAATAAATAAAATCTTTTTAAAAAGTGTTGATAAACTTTTACCCAGACTGATTAGAAGATAAAAAACAAACTGCCCGTTCCAAGAATGGGAAAGATGACATCACTATAGATAACCATATAAAGGGTAATAAGGGAATATTAACTTTATGCCAATGCATTTAACAGCCTAGATGAAATGAACACATTTTCTGAAAGACTACCAAAGCTCACTCAAGAAGATACCAATTCTTCTACTTTTCCAGAAATTTGAAAACGTAAGGATACTTCTCAATTCATTCTGAGGCCAACAGTACTCTGATACTAAGACCAGATGAAAAAATTTTAAGAAAAGTACAAACCAACTTCCCTTATGAAGACAGATGCAAAAAATCATAACAAAATTTTAGCAAATCAGCCTAATACTTTTTTTTTTAAGATTTTATTTTTATTTATTTTTAGAGAGAGGGGAAGGGAGGGAGAGAGGGACAGAAACAGCAATGTATGGTTGCTTCTCACATGGCCCTCATGGGGACCTGGCCCGCAACCCAGGCATGTGCCCTGACTGCGAATCGAACCGAGACCCTCTGGTTCCCAGCCCACGCTCAATCCACTGAGCTACACCAGCCAGAGCACAAATCAGCCTAATACTTTTATTGCAGGACAATACTTTTAGTTTAGCACAGAATGTGTAAGGCCAGGAATACAGAATTGGTTAACACTGGAAAATCAAATAACATACTATATTCTGCCATGTATAATGTGTACCCACATTTCTGGCCCAAACTCTTCAGGGAAAAAATTTTTCATTTTAATTTTTAATTCAGTAATTTATTTATTTATATTTAGATACTTGTTTTTTTGTATTATAAAGGAATTTTAGCATTTACTTTTGAACACATTATGATACAAGAAATTTGGTACAACAATCCAATTGTTGTATTCCAGGGTATTATTTTGTATACAGATATCATTATTGCTTTCTAGAGTTGTACTTTTAATGCATAAGCATAAATAAAAGAATTAAAATAATTTATATACATACAAAATTAGTACTACCCATGTATTATGCACATCCTTATTTTTCCCTCAAAAATTTGGGCACAAAGTGCACATTAAACATGGCAAAATACAGTAAATCTCTAATTAATACACTTATTAAAAAAAACCTATATGAGCCCGGCTGATGTAGCTCAGTGGATTGAGCACGGGCTGGGAACCAGAGGGTCCCGGTTCGATTTCCAGTCGGGGCACATGCCTGGGTTGCAGGCCAGGTCCCCAGTGAGGACCATGTGAGAGGCAACCATACATTGCTCTTTCTCCTTTCCTTCTCCTCTCTCTAAAAATAAATAAATAAAATCTTTAAAAAAAAATCTCTTTAAAAAGTGCTAAAAAAAGCTTTCACTTAAAAAAAAAAACTATATGATTTCAGTAGATGCAGAGAAAGTATTTAACAAAATCCAAAATCCATTTGTAATAAAAACTCTCAACAAACTATAACTAGGAGGGACTACCCTCAAGCTGATAAAAGGGTATCAAAAGAAACCTACAACATAATAGTTAATGGTGAAAGACTACTGTTTTCTTCCTAAGACCAGCAATAAGTTACTTGTTATTACCTGTATTTAACATTGTACTGAGTATTCTAACCAGTACAATAAGACAATAAAAGTAAATAAAAGACACCCAAATAAGGGAACAAGTAAAAATGCACCTATTTACCTTTTTTTAATAAAAAGAACTTCTCAGAGGATGTGTGCCACTAAAACAAAAGATCAAGAAAGAGAAAGGAATGGTATCCAGAAGAGGATCCGCCCCAGGAGGGCGGCAAAGGTAAATACCAGGAGGTGAGTTCTGTAGCAGGCCTAGAGGACAAGCAGTGCAAACTGGAGCAAAAAAGAACACAAGACTCTAGAAAGAAGGTCTCCAGAAAAAACTAAAGAGGAATTGATTAATTTCCGTATATGTTTAAGCATTTAAGGGGTAGAAGAAGGAATGATGATAAGGATATAAATTGGATTTGTAAAAAAATTAAGAATAAATTCATCTGTAGTTTTAAAAAAGTGAGATAATTAAAAAGTCAGAAAAACAAGTACTGTATTTTTCAGACTATAAGACACAGCTCCTTCCCCAAATTTGGGAGGAAAATGGGGGTGCAGCGGTGGAGCGGGGTCAGAGGAGGCAGGAGCAGGTAAAATATTTTACCACATTTTTCGCTTCAAAATTTTTTTTCCTATTTCCCTCCTCTAAAACCTAGCTACGTCTTATGGTCCAGTGTGTCTTATAGTCCAAAAAATACGGTAATTCAAGAAAGAAAACAGAACCACAGTGTACTACAGCCATTGTAATGAACAGTTTCACTTAGGTGTAATATCAACAACAAATATTGATTTAACAACCATTAATATAACTACCAGAAAACAGAAAATAGCAAGTGTTGATAGGAATGTAGAGATACTGGAACCTCTGTTCACTGTCAATGGGGTTGTAAATTAGTGCAACCAATGTTAAACAGTATGGAGTCCTCAAAAAATAAAAAATAGAGCCTTGGCCAGGTAGCTCAGTAGGTTGGAGCGTCATCCCAATATGCCAAGGTTGTGGGTTCAATCCCTGGTCTGGGCACATATAAGAATCAACCAATGAATGCATAAATAAATGAAACAACAAATTGGTGTTTCTTTCACTCTCTTCTTTCCTGTCCCTCTAAAATCAATTAAATAAAAATTTTAAAAAATAAAATATCCATATAAAAAAAGAATGTAATAGAAATTAAAAAAAAATTAACAGTAGAACTACCATAGGATCCAGCAATCCCACTTCGGGTTACATATCCAAAAGAATTAATAGCAGGATCTTTAAGAGGTATGCAGCCACAGTGGTCACCTCACCATACACACGGTCCATGGGATATGATCTGAGAGGTGTGCAGCTCCGCCCCCTATAAACAACCCACCATGATGCTGCTTGAGTTCTCCAAGGACAGGCAGGTGCTGAAGTTCACTGAGAAAAGGGTGGGGACACACAACCACGCCAAGAGGAAGAGAGAGGAACTCAGTAGCACCCTTGCAGCCATGACGAAGGCAGCAGTCAAGGACTGAACCCCATCCCCTCTGTGTGTAATAACCTTTTCAGAAAAAAAATTCATGAGGTAATAGTGATAATAATAAAAAATCTATATAGAGGCCATGCCTGGTATAGCTCAGTGGATTGAGCACGGGCTGGGAACCAGAGGGTCCTGGTTCAATTCCCAGTCGGGGCACATGCCTGGGTTGCAGGCCAGGTCCCCAGTGAGGGCCATGTGAGAGGCAACCATACATTGCTGTTTCTCTCCCTCTTTCCCCTTCCCTTCCCCTCTCTCTAAAAAATAAAATAAATAAATAAAATCTTTTAAAAAAAATCTATATAGAGGAGTATTAGCTAATAACCGCAGAAAAAGTGATGTATTTATTCAGAAAATGAACATTTTTCTATTCAACTCTGTGTAGTAGCTGATTCAGGCAAGGATCAGCAATGAATTCTTGAACCATTAGGTGAACAACTGCTGTGGAACAGGGTATCTGAATGGTACCAAAGCATCACTTCAGATGATTTACTAATCACAAAGGGGACAATGTACCTTACAATGAAGAAATGTGACAGTTAACACTTTAACAAAATGATCAAACTTAGCATCACTATTAGTGGAACGACCTGTCAGTAAGTGGTACCTCCTAATTTGATACAGGACAAATACATAGTACCTGCGAACTACGCCAGCCGCAACGCTTAATCTGAATCTAACCCCTCCTCTAGACCCAACTTTCAGTTTACAGGAAATACAGGGAATGGAGGAATAAGTTAAATGACACCAAAAAAAGGAACCAAACACAATTCAAAAGGTGGGACAATCTACAAAACAAGTGACCTGGATTGAGAGAGACTAAGGAGAGAGACGTGTGTGTGCTGGTTCCTGTGCCCCAGTCCTCGCTGGCCCCCTACGCCAATGTTCATGGTGAGCACCAACGTGCCTGGCGCCTGTGTGCTGGATGGGTTCCTCCGTAAGGTCGCCAACCGGTGCAGGCCCAGCTGGGTCAACCAGCCCAGCATACTGCAGTGCCCGTGGTTCCAGAACACTCATCAGCAAGCTGCTCTGCGGCCTGCCAGCCGGAAGAAAGAAATAACGGCTGGAGGCCGGCAGAGGGGGACATGAAGACATCCACTAAGGCAACAGCTAAACCTTGATTAGATCCTGTTGTAACAATCTACAAGAGACATTTTGGAAATGGGAAAACTGGAATATAATGTAGATATTAGACGATTTTAAGAAATTAGGATTAAATATAAATTGCCAATAAACATGAAAATGTTTAAGCTCACTAATTATTAAAACAAAATGTTAAAACTTGCCTACCAAATTGGTGACAATAAAAATTAATACAATTTGGGGAGGGGCAGGACAATCTGGTAACATGTTTCAAAAGTTTTGAAAATGTTTATGTATTTTACCAGCAATTTCACTTTTAGGCATTCATCCTATAGAAATAAAAGTTGTACATAAACATTTATTGACCAGACTGCTTACTACAGCATTACTAATGAAAATGGACACAACCTAATTATCTAAGATGTAATATACTTTGTAATCACTAAAAAAATCTTAATTTGAGGTATTTAACATAAAAATATCCTTAAAATCCATTAAGGAAGAGAGCAGTTATTTTTTGTGATCTTAGAGGGCAGGCCTAGGAACTACCACTGGAAATTACAGGAAAGAAGAGTTTGGCTCAAAGTAAGGAATAACTTTCTAACAATTAGAATTTTCTAAGCAATGAATGGCCTGCTTCATGAGGTAATGAGTTTTGCATTATTAGAACTCTAAGCAAAGGCTGAATGGTCACTTGGCAAAGATACACAGAACAAAATTATGTGTTTGGAAATTAAAGAGATCTTAGTGTTCCTTTTTACTCTAAGAACTTAAAATTTCATACAAAGTTTTCCATTAGCTGGGATGTCAGAAAATGGTTGGTAAATGCTACTAAAGAACCGGGTGGCACTAAGCAAAAAAAGATTATACCTATATTAGAATAATGGAATTGAAGGGTGATTTACAGTATTATATTCTGAATCAATAATATATGCATTTTTTAATTTTTTTAAATTTTATAGAGAGAGGAGAAGGGAGGGAGAAAGAGAGGGAGAAAGCAATGTATGGCTGCCTCTCACATGGCCCTCACTGGGGACCTGGCCCGCAACCCAGGCATGTGCCCCGACTGGGAATCGAACCAGGACCCTTTGGTTCCCAGCCCGAGCTTAATCCACTGAGCTACACCAGCCGGGCAATATATGCATTATTGATAAAATGAAATATGATGATTAATCCGATGGAGAGGATTCAAAGTGAATTGACAGGAACTGAATTAGAACCTGTCCTACTAATTTCTGTGTCTAATAAAGAACCTAAGACATACTCTTCCAAGGTGAAATAGCACTGAATATCTCAAAAAGAAAGACAGGAGGCACTACACTCCCTCTTTTTGGTCTGGCTGCTCTGTAATTCATGTATAAACACAGAAGAAATGAAAACTATGCCCCTGCCCCCCCTACAAAATGGTATAGAAAATCTTTAACTTTTGGATATATGAATACTGGGCAGTGGGAAATGACAAAAGAACTTCGTATCACACTGGACTCCCAGAAGGCAGAAGCAAGTGCTGGAGGCCTGTGAAATTTTAACTGTTAATGTTAAACATTCTTAGATGTCAAAAAGGAATTCCCTAAAAGATTTTATTTATTGTTTTAGAGAGAGGGGAAGGGAAGGAGAAAGAGAAGGGGAGAAACATCAATGTGAGAAACACTGATCGGCTGCTGCCTCTTGAACACACACTAATGGGAGACCAAACCTGCAACCTAGGTACATGCCCTGACCAGGAATCGAATCCGAGATCCTTCACTTTGCAGGACAGCACCCAACCAACTAGGCCACACTGGTCAGGGCAAAAGATGAACTTTTTAAAAATCAACTTTTTATTATGGAATTTCTCAAATACATACAAAAGTATATACAGTATAATGAAATCCCACATACCCATCAATCACTCATCTAGCTTCATTTATCAACATTTTGTTAAAGCTATCTTCTCTAATTTTCCATATTGTTTTTTCTTTTTTTGAGATTTAAAAACCAACATCTGAGATCATTATTATTTTACCTATAGAAACTTCAGTATGAAAAAATACACTTTCGGCCCGGCTGGTGTAGCTCAGTGGATTGAGCGCGGGCTGGGAACCAGAGGGTCCCGGTTTGATTCTCAGTCGGGGCACGTGCCTGGGTTGCAGGCCAGGTCCCCAGTGAGGGCCATGTGAGAGGCAACCATACATTGCTCTTTCTCCCTCCCTTCTCCTCTCTCTGAAAATAAATAAATAAAATCTTTAAAAAATAAAAAAAAATAAAAAAAATAAAAAATACACTTTCTTGCTAATACCAATGCAAGAAATGATGTTAGTTGCTATGGCTAAGTACTGTTCCATGCATTATACTTGTACTCACATGTAATATAATTTTTACACAAGCTAAGCCTCATTATTATCCCCATTTTACAAATGAGAAAACTGAGTTTTTCTTGATTCAAGGTCACACAGCCAGTAAGCAATGGTGCTAGGATACAAACCCAGAAGTTCACTTTAGACTAGACTTTACTCTCCCAACCACTAAAGTATGCTGTCTTTCCTCTGTACCAGTTATTCTAGCTGTTTCTTATGGGATATAGATGTTGTGATAAAATGGGAGCGGGACTGCTGAATGGGGGAAGAGACTGGAAAGGATGCTATAAAATGAGCAGCTGTTCATTGCTTTTCTTGTGAAATTTCTTTTCTAAATGCTCCATTGAGAAAGGAAAATGTATACCTGAATATATCAGTATCAACTGCCTAGAATATAAAAGAAAAGCCACCTCGCCCTGACCAGTGTGGCTCAGTTGGGCATCATCCTGCAAATCGAAAGGTCGCCAGTTCAATTCTCAGTCAGGCGACATGCCTGGGTCATAGGTTCAGTCCCCAGTTGGGGCACGTTCAAGAGGTAACCAGTTGGTGTTTCTCACTCACATCGAAGCTTCTCTCCCTCTTTCTCCCTCCCTTCCCCTCTCCCTAAAAAACAAATAAATAAAATATTAAAAATCATTAAAAAGTCACCTCATGGAGGGAAAAGCAATGATCAAGCCTCTTGCACACAGGCTGAATACTGACAAACTTCTTTTAATCTATGCCTCCAGTGACTTGGGGTGTGGTGGGGGCGGGAGGGGGAGTGTTCCTGGTTCCACCAGACCTTTAAGATAAATCTAGCAAAGGGATCTCACAACCTGAGGGCTGAGCAATCAGTATTAGTAATATTTGATGGTTTAATGAAATCTTTGAGTAAAAAAAATAAAAGGACCTAGAATAAAAAATTCTTCTAACTGATGTGTCAAGAGTTCTAAACCCTTTCACTCATCACCTTACAAAACAGAAAAGAAAAAACCCACTAATTAATTCAAGATTTGTCAAAGGAAGGGGAGACTCCTCTGATCTTTGGCCAAAAATTCTTCTGAAACCCTCTGTAGTAAGTTTAGAGGAACTGAACTACTTATCTTCTCTGCGGAGCCCACCTCGGGCATCCTCCGGCGCCATCTTCCACGTTGGCCACACACAAACAGGAGGGCTCTCTCCCTGCTCCTACTGCACTTTGCATGTAATTCTATTAGAGCGCTGATCAACACTGCAGTGTAATTATCTTTCCTTCTCTGGGATACTCATTCCCAAAGGGCCAAGACTCTACCTCACTTCTCTTTACGTTTACAATCCCTAATCTTCAAACCTAGCACCAGTGAAAGTCCTTGAAAAAGGTCTGCTGGATAAGCAAAGACACTGAAGGTGGCAGAATATGGAGTTATCTTCATGAGAAGGAATTCTCTTACCAGTATCTCTCTAACCTCTGCACCTTCAGTACAGCCCACAAGTTTCCTTTGAAAGGTTTTCCCATCAGCCAACAGGCCAGGATGAATGATAACATGAACTATAACAGTCTCTTGAGGGCTAGAGAAGGAGTTTAGCGATTTCGGTTTGCAACAGGCTTTAATAAACTAGGAACAATGCACCTTGAAGGATCTGAAAGGCAGTCAAAGCCTTTCAAGAGCTTTTATGCAGATAGCAAGATGCAGGAGGAAATTTGAAATGCTTGCGTTTTTACATTTAAATGCTAAAGGCAATAGGGAAAATAAATAATTCCAAATCAAAATCAGTGACTACTAGACAGTGCCTGGGCATCCGCTTCTACCATTTTTCAGACCAAGAAAATCCCTAGTGAAAAGTACAGGCCTGGTTACAGCCCTCAGCCACAGGGAAGACGCTTTCCACGGACTGGTATGAGTCTCTCCGGACCTCTCACTAACACGGTTACCCAGCCACTTTGAGGATTACCTGGTTAGACAATCCCTTCAAGTGAAAATTTGGGGCTAAGGAAGTTATCTTTCTCACCAATTTAAGAAAATCCAAAACAATCTCCCAATTTAAGGTACATTACATTGCGGGGGGGGGGGAGTCCCATCACGTCGCCACATGCCATTCTTTGGTTACCATGTTACCTTGGTTCGAGTCCACTGAGTCTTTTATATGAGCAAAGACACTCCTGACATAAGTTTGCTTCTTCCGTTCTAGATCTGATTGTGAAAATGTCGGAACATTAGTCCTGGAACAAAGCAAACCAGGAGAAAAATATTCCATTAGAATCACGAATAAGTTTTATGGACAGAAGTTATATACTGCTAAACAATTAGAACAACTAACTCTCAGAGGCAAAATACTCTCTAAGATTCAGTGAGAGAAGATTGTTTTAGTCACGTAGCACAAAGCTGAAATCAAGTATGGAGCTGGCAGTAAAAAGAAGAAATATATACAACTATTTAATAACAAGGCATAGGAAAGTGAAGACTATCTAGTTCCTAGAGAAGAATCTGTTGAGTAATTCAAGGTTAGTCAGGAAATAGCTAACTTCCTTCAGAGAGCCACAGAAAAATTAAATGAGATAAAGACAGAGAAGAACCAGATGGATCTGGCAATTAGAACACCGGTGACCTTGGCAAGAACAACATCTGGCCCTTGCTCATACTGATTGCACTATACTGAGGAGTCTGCCGGTGATAATATTGAGATAATCAATTTATTACTGTTCCAAGTAGCCTGACTTATGTTCCCTGGTGTAATTTCCACTGCAAGTAATTCACAAAGTTTCCAAATTATGTAAACAAAAGAAGGGAAAAAAAACAAAAAAGGGACTTTAACCTTATTTGTAATATTTTACATTTTCAAAAGCAGAATATGTGTAGGCTGGTGTGGCTCAGTGGATTGAGTACGGGCTGGGAGCTGGGGGGGTCCCGGTTCAATTCCCAGTCAGGGCGCATGCCTGGGTTGCAGGCCAGGTCCCAGTGAGGGCCATGTGAGAGGCAACCATGCACTGCTGTTTCTCTCCCTCTCTTTCTCCCTCCCTTCCCCTCTCTCTAAAAATAAATAAATAAAATCTTAAAAAAAAAAAAAAAAGGCAGAATATGTGTAATAAAAAAATTGGGGGGAGAGGGTATAAGGGGGCTAAATGGTAATGGAACAAATACAATAAAGATTAAACAAATAAGTAAATGGAAAGACAAATAAAAACTTTTAAATATCACTGTAACAAAGTCAATGGGACTCAACCTAAAAAACAGCCTTGCTAATCGAAAAGGCCCATGTGGAGACACTGCCATCTCCTGGCAACAAGAGCACAGATTGAAAAGAAAACCCAAATCTGCAACCTCTGTAAGAATTCTTCCCCAGAACAGTTGTATGCAAATTGGGAGAGATGACTAAATGATTTTCTGTGTTGTTACAAAATTATTCTAACCTCTTATCATGTCTGTGACCAGGCTTGCCCATACACAGAAAAAGAAATCTTAAATTTATACAGTGCTTTTACTAATGTCTTTTTTCCCCCACTGCTTTTAGAGGGAGAGAGAGAAACTTTGATGTGACAGAGAAGCATCAATTGGCTGCCTCCCATATGTGCCTGGACCCGGGATCGAACCCACAACCCAGGTACATGTCGGGAACAAGAATTGAAATTGCAACCTTTCAGTTATGGGACGACACTCCAACCAACTGAGCCACACTGGCCAGGGCACTAACATGTCTTTTTCACTCTTCAAAAATAATCCTGTGAGGCAGCAGAGAGGGCATCATTAGCCTCATTTTATTGACAAACTGAGGTCAGAGATCATTTGACTTGCCCAGAACTTCAAGTATGCTCACTCCTGGGGCAGGGTTTCCGCTCCCCCCACCCCCACCCCACCCCCGAACAGGGAAACTGAGAAGAGAAACTGAAGAAGAAACCAGAATAGTTCACTAGACAGTTACCTTGCTTTGGCTTGCAGAACAGGAATGACTTTGCCTATTCTCTCAGGGACTTTCAGTTTCCCAGAATCCTTGTCAAGGACATCCTTTTTTACAGAGAAGAAATGCAGAAAGAAAGATGGCTCTTAGTTATAAGAAAAAAACTGAACACGCTATGGAAATATTCTTGAACTAAAAGCCTCAGAGGCCTATCCTTGATCCTCACTACGTACCACGCACTATGCTAGTTCTTTAAATAAGAATGACTATAATCTTAAGGAAAAAAAGAACCCTAAGCAGTAGGGATTATTAACTTGGGAGAAAGGGAACCAGGCTTAAAGTGGTTAAGTAAATTGCCCAAGACTTTTCAGCTCTTCCGAGGCTGACTCAGAGCTGGTGCTATATCTAATATGGCAATATAACCAATGGCTGAGATTGAGGCTGAAGCGCAAAGAAAGGAAAAATAATAGTAAAATCATCACCAACTCAGTAATTATTCAATAAATAATAATTTACTATCATGTATGTTTGTGTAAATACACTCTTTTATTAATTTTTACTATACCGTGAAATATTACTCCAATTTGTAAATAAGAAATGTGAGGAAACAGAGAGGCTAAATAAATAATCTGCCCAGCGTCATGGTGCTAATAGGGTTCAAACCCCAATTTGTTTGAATACAAAGCTCTGCCATGCAGCTTCTGAATGAAAATAATTTTACTTTTCTGTTCACCTTGAAAAAATATACTTACTTTGTTTGATGAACTGGAAACAACCGGCAACCTCATTTCACTACTTGACTTATGTGATCCATTTCTCCAGGATGACCCTGTACAAGGAGTCCCTGAATGGTCCGAGATCTGAGAGCAGACAGGTGTAGGTTTCTTACTGTCAGGCGTACTTTTATCAGGGATAGTCTGTTTAAAGTTATTATTTGAAGGAGAAGGGAGCGGGGGCCCATCCCTGGCAGAGTCGTTGGGAATGATCCCTTCAGAATAAGTGCAAAGTCTGCTCTTTTTTGGGCTAACACCATCTTCTCTCATCTCTTCTCCAAGGGAGGAGGGTTGTTCAACACCTGTGGATGGATCCGTCTCGTCCTGATCGAGCACGGCATCGCAAACTGTTGGATTAAATGGTGCAACAACTGTTAACTTCACATGGTTCTTTTCTGGTGCAAAGGGTCTGTTTAATGGTTTTGTCGGTGTTGGTCCCTGACCAACTGATGTATTTAGTTGAGGTAATTTGGAGAGGCCAGGAGTCTCTGCTACCGGTCCACAGCTATCCAGTAAATTTTCCTCGTCCTTATCTGCCTTCAGTAACTTCTCCTCCTCCTCCCCATCTGACTTCAGTAACTCCTCCTCCTCTTCCTCAGTGACACTGAAAAGGCCATCATCTTCTTCCCCTTCACTTGGGTCCAGCAAGGCATCATCCAATGCGTCCTCATCCAAGGAAGCCCGCGAGGGCACTAGTGAGCACATCATATCTGGAGAAACAAGAGGCGGTTTTGCTGAGGAACGGGAACCTTATACCAACTCCAGTCTGCTCCATAGGGGAGTGGTGCCCTAACGTTTCAAATTCTTTACACTGTGACTTGTAACATGAAAAATAACTAAGATATTTAAGTTCATCAGAATCATGGAAATACATATTAGAACAATGAGATACTTTTTTTTTCTTATCAAAATGGTAAACATTAAGATGACATAGTAATAATCCAGGCTGGTGAGGATGTGAGGGAAAAGTACCCTCACACTGTCAGTGAGAGGGTAAGTCTGCACAATATTTTGTGGATAATAATTCAGCAATACCACCTGACCCAGATATTTCACTTCTGGAAGTTTACTCTACAGAAATACCAATACAAACACACATGGATACACTTACAAGGACGTCCAAAGCAGCATTATCCAAAATAGCCAAATGCTGGAGACCACCTAAGTGTCCATCACCAGGGTAACAGTTAAGTAAAATCAAGGCACATTCATGCTGTGGGACAGTTTACAACTATAGGAGTCCCCCTTACCTGCAGCCTCACTTCCCAGTTTCCGTCACCTGCAATTTCAGTTACCTGAGGTCAACTGAGGTTCAAAAATACTAAATGGAAAATTCCAGAAATAATTCTTACGTTTTAAAACACACACCATTCTGAGTAGTGTGATGAAATTTCATGCCTTCCCACTCTGTCCTGTCCAGGATGTGAAGTACCCCTTTGTCCAGCGTATCCACACAGTACACGCCACCCGTTCATTAGTCACTTAGCAGCCATCTTGGTATTTGGGAGAGCCGTCGTGGTACTGCAGTACTTGGGTTTAAGTGACCCGTATTTTACTTAGTAATGGCCCCAAAGTGCAAGAGTAGCGAGGCTGGCAATTTGTAAATGCCAAAGAGAAGCTATAAATTGCTTCCCATTAAATTAAAAAGTATGTATATACAGGAAAAAACATAGTATGCATAGGGTTCATTAATATCTACAATTTCAGGCATCCACTGGGGGTCTTGGAACATATCCCCTGCAGACAAGTGGGGCCCACTGTATTTTAAAAAACAATGAGATCTGTATCATGGAATAATATCCACAACATACAAACAAAACAAATATATATTATATAAGATGTTTGGATTTTTCACAGTTTACACTTTAAAAAAAAAACAAACGTATTACTGTTGAAGCTTAAAAAACACAACTTTAAGAACGTAAGAAATGTCTTCCATACTGTGTGGAGCTGCTGGTGTGAGCTCTGCCTTTGTCATGAGACCAACTGGAAAAAGGTTTCAGCCCCTGCTAGCTGTTCCTTTCAGGAGACTTGTCAAAATGATTGACTCCCACCTTCCTGCAGGCACAAAGGAAATTAAAGATCTCATCCTTTCAACTCTGCTAATTACAAAGTCAACTGTATTATGCTTTTAAAGGTGCTCCATCTACTAATTTTCATCTTGGTTTTTTTTTAAATACCAGAAAGTTGGATTTTGAGTCAAGAACATCAAAGAAAAACCTTTAAAGGAAAAATTATGCAACTAAGAAACTAGTTTTGTTCAACAATTTGTACTTTCTTAAGGATATCGCTTGTTCTAGTAGGATGAATACTAGCTTAGGAGTCCAAAGACCTGAATTACAGTCTTGGTTCTGTCACTACCAGCTATAATAATTTGGGCAAGCCACTTAACCATTTGGACTTGTTTCCTCATTTATAAAATGGAGAAGAGATGGAAAAGGGGGGCAGGCAATGTCTAAGCTAATATTTTACATATTACATGTCAACACCTGAGAAGCTATATGAAATGATTAAACGCTAAACTCAGTCATTTGGAAAACTCATTATAGCCTTCTGACTGTGAATTCTGCCTACCCCACCTGCCTCCACATCATACCTGGAATTTTAGCTTTAGTTCATGCATTCTTTTTTTTTTAACTATTTTTTTTTAAAGATTTCATTTATTTTTAAAGAGAGGGGAAGGGAGGGAAACAGAGAGGGAGAGAGAAACAGTAATGTATGGTTGCCTCTCCCATGGCCATCACTGAGGACCTGGCCCACAATCCAGGCATGTGCCCTGACTGGGAATTGAACTGGCGACCCTTTGGTTCCAAGCCCACACTCAATCCACTGAGCTACACCAGCCAGAGCAGTTCATGCATTCTTACAAAAAACACTTTTTGTGCTATTATCATCACCCAGCACTGAGCTAGATAATATGTCTCTAGATAATTTCTAAGAAATAAAGATGTGATTTCCACCCTCAAAGAACGTATACTCTTGCCAAGGAGACGACAATTTAAAATTACACACCACTATAAGAAAATATAAATGGTATGGTCAATACAGTGCTATAGAAAGAGTCAGAGGGGAAGGGAAGGGATGACGGAAGTTTAGAATACGGTAAAAGGGCCCTACATAGTACACAGCATGATGATGACAGTTAACAATACTGTATTTTATACTTGAAAGTTGCTAAGAAAATAGATCCTAGAAGTTCTCATCACAAGGAAAAAATTTTAACTCTGTGAGGTGATATGGTCATATGGCAACATTTACATATATCAAATCACTACCTTGAACACCTTACAGTAATACAATGTCACATGCCGATTATGTCTCAGTAAAACTGGGAGGGTAATAAATAAGAGAAAGCTAGTTAGACTTACTCATCTTAGAAATGAGGTGGGACAGAAAGGGAATATTAACTATTGTAAATCAGGCACCGTGAGACACTTTACAACTCTAATTTAGCCGTTCAACTTAACTCTGTAACACAGATCTTATCAAAGAAACTAGATTTTCTGTTGTATTTAATCTTAGAGCTGCTAAGACTTTTTCTCTTATTTTGCCAGCAATCGCTGTGAGAGTCCCAGGCACTGAAGCAGGCTCCTCTAAGAAGCAGTTTCTCTGCCCGATCACTGAGTTTTTTTAGTTATTTCTTTAGGCAGAAGAAAAGTTTTCTTTTGGAAATTTCTTTTTCACTTAAAGTTTGTGGCTGTCAGTCGCAAGCACCTCAGGCACTGGGGTTAAGCAACTCCATTTCGGAGGAGCCCTTTCTGGGCCCCTACCCTTACTTTCACTCAACTCCTTCCAAAAGGTCTAGTTCAAGCACCTGCTTCACCAAATTAGGAGTTCAACAGATTTTCACTCTTGGGAAACCAAAGTTCAGAGGCATAAAGTAACTTAACCAAATACACAGAAGTAATAACGCTGGAACAAGGATCCAAACTCAGGTCTAATTCCAAAGGCAATGTGTTTTCTTCTTTCATCCTTGTGAGAGACTTGCCCAGGGTCAGTCAGCAAATGGCAGAGCCTTCTAAATTCACTACACCCTCTAACATACATGAAAGATGGGGACACCAGTGAGGGTTTCTGGTGCCTTGGCAAAACTAATTTAAGCCACTTTATTATGCACAGGCTTCCCCTGGCTTCTCAGGTGGGATGGAGGAACATGAGATATACCCCTGAATGGGGCCAAAACTCACTGGAAGAAAAACATCATTACTTTACTGTGCACACAGAGGATCAATATCCTCCACAACCACTGAAGACATCAATTCCTATGCCATACCGACATCCAGGGCCACAGAGCTGGCTCTTCTGAGCTTCTCCCACAGAATGTTCCAAAAGGGCTGGGAGCAAAACCGTACAAAACAATACCATATACATATAACTTTTAACTTGTACAAATCATTCTCCTAATCTTGTTTCCTCATTTTAAAACATACTAGTAATTTAAAACATACACAAAAATAACATAATGGCATAACGAACCCCCACATATCCATCACCCAACCCCAACTATCAGCAACATACTGCTAATCTTACCCCATCTACCTCCCCACTTGACCAGATTATTTTGAAGCAAATCCCAGGGATCACATCATTTCCTTTGTAAATAACAAGTCCTTATTATAAAGTATCTGGTTTAGATTTCTAATTATTCTATAAGTGTCATATATTTTTAAAGATTCTTAAAAATCAGTATCCAAATAAGGTCCATACACTGCAAGTGGCTGATACGTCCTGTATTTTAATCTATAGATTCCCCATTTTTTTCTTGTAATTTGTTAAAAAAAATAGCACAAATTGTGTATGCATAGACACATATATATCGTTAAATTATAAAAACATGCATACAAATAAGAAACGCCAAATTCAGGATAGTGGTCATCTCTGGTCAAGGGTAGGGAAGAGGAATGGCTAAGGGGCATAAGAGCTTCCATTCTACCTGTTTTCTTAAACAAAACAAAGCCCTGAAACAAATGTGGCAACGGAAGTTAAAGCTAAATGCTGGGTATCACGGTATTCACTACTGTTGGTATTCATTCCTATAATTTTTATATGCTTTAAATCTTTAATAATAAAAATATTTTTAAATGAGAAGTCAGTGGGAATACAATGATTACATTTGGAAGTTTCAAATGTCCTCCCCGGTAAAATGGGGTCCATTATAACACCTACCTCATGGGGTTATTGGAAGAATTAAATGAGATTGTGAACATAAAGCACTTGGCACACCACAGGCACAATGTAAAGGCTGAATAAGTAGTGGCGATTGATATCACTTCACCTCCTGCTCATGACCTCTCTGACCCCTTAAGGGTCTTAAGAGAAGCACACCAATGTTAGGAAAAAGAAAAGTTTCAAACTGGTAAGGAACTTCTCCCAGTCCTTGCTTGTTAAGAAATTATCCAGAATGCTCTAGCAGGGTGTCCAACCCACGGCCGCCAGGTGCATGCAGCCCAACACAAAGTAGAAAATTTACTTAAAACCTTTTTTTTTTGCTCACCAATTTTCATTAGTTTGTGTATTTAATGTGTGGCCCAAGACAACTAACTCTTCTTCTACTGTGGCCCAGCGATGCCAAAAGGTTGGACACCCCATCTCTTCTAGTTGAACCCAGCATTCAACCATTTTGTCACTAAAGGTCAGGTTGTACGGCCATCTAAACTATCAGGAAGGTTCTACAAACTAACAATGAAGTATCCTATAGAGAGGAGCTAAACTAAAATTCAGAAACATCAGCAATTCACTTGAGGTCTCCAAACCTTAATACAGATGAGAATACTCATCTGAAAAAATAGGAATTATTCACTATTAATTTTGAACACAGGTTATCATGGGATTCAAATGAGGGCAAGTTTATGAAAGCAGTCTAACCCTAAAAGCCCTATACTAACGTAAGTTGGTATTTAACGAATTTGCAAGGGAGGAAAATCTCAGATGAAACTGAAGGTCTGCAGTGAAGTCCCACAAGACTGCCTTAGTACTTCTGGCTGCCATTGCACCATCACCTGCCTTTCTTGGTACTTTACTTTGTAAGCTCCACCAAAAATATGAGGATCTCTTTATTTTTAAGGGAAGAATATTTGTCCCATCTCCCAACTCTCTCAATTCCTCTGCTCCCCACCCCTTCTGTGACCCTATTCTGTCCTTCCACGTCTCTCACTTGTCCACCCCCTACTTCACACTTCAGTTTACCACGCCCACCCTGCCTGTTCTCTAACCTCCCAGTTGCAACCTCAGAAACTGGTTCCCTTCCTATTTTTATCATACCTAAGAAGCCTATTGCCTTAAAGCACGAAGCTTTCTTTTATTCAGACCATTAAAACTGCAACGCCAGACCCGACCCCGTATCCCTCTTTCAAGGCTCTAAAACTAAGAACATTACGAAGCTGGATCTGATAGATATGAGCAAGGATTATTTTCAAGGGACAGAACTTCCCCACTGGCCTTTCACTCCCAACCTTCCCCATATGCCTTGCACTCCGTAGGTTTTACCACCCTATAAAAGGGACAGATATAAAGTTTAAACAAAATCGAAGTGAGCTGCAATTATCTGTAAGAATTGTACAAGTCCCTTTGAGGTATCTGAAAAAGCTGTAGGACAGAAAAACAACCCAGAGCTGGAAATCTCTGCTGAAGGGCCCCAGGGCACTCCTCCCACACAGACATAGGAAACCAATATCTAAGCTGCAGCAACAGGTTTCTTTTTAAAAAGAAAATTTAAAAGATTAATTTAGACAGGTTTGCTAAAGCCTGGAGCCTGTAACACATCCATAAGAAACTGGAAGTCAGGTGGGAATAGCAGGTGGGCAATTCAATCACTTTCTGGGCCCACCCTGCGTTCCAACTGCCCTCCCTCCGGCCCGAGAAAGACAAGAAGGGCGCCTCCAGTTCTGGAGAGCCAGGAGGAAGAGTGGCCCAAATCCACCCTTCGGAGGTTGCCGCTTGACCTCCCCCAGCCCTCCCTTAGAAATGCCACAGCCACCAGAACAGCATCGCCCCGGGACACGGCATTCGCACTTCCCTCCTCCCAGCTCCGAAGAGACCAGTAATTCCCGCCTCCCCGCGGAAGGCGGGAGAAGCGCGGGCTTGATCTCCGCCCCTCCCCCAGCAGGGGCAAAACCGGACCGTCCGCAAGCCGGCGGCAGCACCCCTCTTGCTGAGGATGGCTACCCGCATACACACGGCAGCGGGACCAAGGCCCCCGCTCCCCTGAGCGCCAGGCCATCCTCTCCTTCCCCCACCCGCCAGGCGAGGCAGAAAGACCACTATCTCCTCCCCAGTTACAACTACCCCCCGGCGGAGCGGGGGGCAGCGGCACGGCGGCATCACCCACCCGCGTACACTTCCATCCCTCCCCATCCCTCCTGGGCTGGGAGAACCGACGTCACTCCACGCCTCTCAGGCCGCCGAACAACCTCCCTTCTCTTCAGCAGGGTGAGGGGCACTTATAGCCCGCCGACGTGGAGGTGGGGGCAGGGACACTCCCCTCCTCTCCCCCTCCCGCCGCCATCACCTCAAGAACGAAAACGAGCCCTTCTCCCAGCAGAGTGAAGGAGTCCCAACCCCCTTAACGGGGCGGACGGCGTACGCGGTCCCCAGAAGAAGCAACAGGCGCCCCCATCCTCCTTCCAGCCAGGGAATGCCGACCCCTCGCCCCTCCCACTCTTCACCTCCGGAAGCCGGGCCGAAGCCTGGGCGAAAGACCTCGCCTCACTCCGCCCCCTGCGCCATTTTATCGCCCCTCTCCCCGACCTCCCCCACCCTAAGGCAGCCCTGGCAGCTCCAGTGGGTGGGCAAACAGGCAGTGATTGGCAGGGAGATGCCCCGCCCCTATGAGGGTGGAGCCCCGCAGGCTCCGTATCCCCGCCCCCTGCACCGCCTACCCCAACTACAAGCTCCACCTCTTCTCGTCTCATCGAACAATTCGACTTTCTGCTGCTCTTGACTACGGACCACTTCCAGGCGAAAGGTCCAAGCCTAGCTAGCCGAGCGACGAGCTCAGCTGATGCAACCTTACTAGACCCGCAGTAGGTTTCCCGGCACGCGGCGGCGGTGGCGGCGGCAACGACCGAGGAAAGGGCACGGGGTGCCGGACGCAGCACGCGAGACAAGGGTGACGGAGCCATGGGTGATGCTCCGAGCCCAGAAGAGAAGCTGCACCTTATCACACGGAACCTGCAGGTTGGGCCTTGGAATTGAAAACGCGTTGCTGGGGACTGGGGACCTGAGATTTAGAGATCCTGAGCCCCACTAACTGTATGGGACCAGGGCTCCACGCCAAGGCAGCTGTGGGACAGCCTGCAGTCCTCACCATTGGTCGGTCAGTCACTCAGTCAATTATCTGGGTACCACAAAAATCACACGGGCTTAACTCCCACCCCACCTACTATTATGTGCTAGGCGCTGGGGATGGAGATATGTCAAGGCCCTGCCCTCCCAGAACTTGTCTATAGGGAATGAGACGTTAAAAATGACCTGTAATCCATACAATTAATTACAACTAAAGAAAGTACTGGAAGTTACTATACATGGAACTTTGAAGGGAAATTAATAGGGAGGGCTCGTCAGGAAAGGTTGAGGAAGTGTCCTCTAAACAGCGCCGTGGAAGCCCTGAAGGATACAGATCCCTCTTCACTCCACGAAGTTCCTACTGCTTCCAGGAACAGCAGGAGTGGAAGTTAACATGAGGAAGAGTGGGGTGCGGGGGTACATTTCAGGTAGAAGGAACCCAGATCAAGACTCAGGAGGAAAAGAACACTGATTCAGAGAGAAGGTTAATCGGGCTGGAGTAGAGTCAGCAAATAATCTTGCACTTAATAAGTATTTCTACGTATTGCTCGTACTACTCATTCCATTGCCTCCTTCAGGCCTCTGACCATTGTCACCTCTATCTTTCCTGAACCACATGTTTTCATAACAAATTCCCTGCCACCAGAACTGCCTCATCTCCTGCTCTGCCTTTTTTTGTTGTTTCTTCATAGAACTTGTCACCATACGTCGTACTTGTTCATTTAGGAGAGGTAGCAGGGGCCAGGTCATGAGAGCCTTGTAGGCTGTTTAAAATTGGGGTTTTATTCTAAGAGCAATGATTAGGACACAGCTTTTTTCGAGATACAATTCATATACCATAAAATTCACCCTTTTAAAGTGTAAAATTCAGTGGGTTTTATTGTAGTTACAAAGTTGTGCAATTATCACCATTATCTAATTCCAGAACATTTTCATCACTCTCAAAAAACCTATATCCGTTAGCAATACCTTTCCATTTATCCCTCCTCACCCCCAAAACTAGGGAAACATTAATCTACTTGGTCTCTATGTGTTGTTTGCCTATTCTGGACATTTCATATAAATGGAATCATACTAAATGTGGCCTTTGTGTTTGATGTCTTTCATTTAGCGTATTATTTTCAAAGTTCAACCTTTCATTTAGCATATTATTTTCAAAGTTCAACCATGCTGTTTACCTGTCAGGACCTCATTCCTTTTTAATGGCTGAATAATATTCCATTATATGTATAAACTGTTTTGTTTATCCATTCATGATGGACATTTGGGTTATTCCACTCATAACTTGATCTTAACCAGAGATTCTTGCATGCTTCCCCTTAGCCGGTTCCTTTGTGTTCTAGCCTTTCTCCATAAGATAGTGCTGGTTAGGAACAGAGGATATACAAAGCCAAGGGCATTGACTCACTCAAATTTTAAAGGGTAAGTGATATGACCTTTCCTTGGGTGGTAAGAACCTCCAAGTATCCCAATAGGGGCTCAGAGGATGCAGGATCAACCTCCAACCAGCTTGGAGCACAGGATTTTAACAAGTCCTGCTAATATCCATAGATTGGTTCATAGGGTCCAACAGCCTTCCCCATCGTCCCTTGAAGAAACACTAAAATCTCTTTTTATCTGCAGTATACTGGACTATTAGGATTTTCCCGATATGTCTTAGGGCAGAAGGAAATTATTAAAGTATTTAAACAGGTAAATGAGTTCATCAGATTTGGGGTGTTAAAGATCTCTCTGGCTGCCTTTTGGAGCATGGATTGGAGAGAACAAGAGTAGATACGGGAGACCTGTAAGGAGGCTGCTACAGTAATCTCGGTGTAACCTGATGGGGGCCTAGACTAGGTGGGTGGTACAGAGGGAGAGAGAAGCAGGAGGGTGTAAGAGCTCTTTCGGAGTAACTTATGCACGTTAGTGAGCGACAGTATCATTTACTGAACTAGGGGTGAAACCGTAAGTGAAAGGGGCGGTTGGGGAGTAAGGTAGAAAGGTGAGGGCATGAGTTTAATTTTGAGCACACTGAGTTTGAATTAACTGGATTACTGACAGGTATGAGGATAGATGCCCCCCCCAAAATGGAATTTATTTATTAAAAATTGTGTATTTATTCTTACATGTTTAAACTTCAGGAACCTTCAGAGTGCTCTCTATTTGATGCAATACACCTATCGAGATTTTTTTTCCCCACTGCTCAAAAAAGTTTTTTTAATTATATTTTATTGATTATACTTCTTATTGTTCTGCTTGGTTGTTTTTTGCTTCTTTATGTTCCAAGTGATTGATTTGATTCTCAGCTTCAACCACTCTACTGTTGTTTCCCTATAAATTGTTCTTTATTTCAATTAGTGTATCCTTCATTTCTGACTGGATCTTTTTTATGCTGTTGAGATCCTTACTAAGTTTCTTGAGCATCCTTATAACCAGTGTTTTAAATTCTGCATCTGATAGATTACTAATCTCTATTTTGTTCAGTTCATTTTCTGGAGTTTTGACCTGTTATTCACTTGGGCCATGTTTCTTTATCTCCTCATTTTTGCAGCCTTCCTGTGTTTGTTTCTATGCTATTACTCCCTGTGTTGGTGGCATGGCCTAATGTAGCAGGTGTCCTATAGAGTCCAGTGGCACAGCCTCCCCTATCACCCAAGCTGGGTTCTCTAAGTGTGCCCTTCATGTGGGCTGCGTACACCCTGCTTTTGTAGTTGAGCCTTGATTGCTGTTGGCAGGTCAATGGGAGGGGATTTACCCAGGGCCGTTAGCTGCAAGAACTGGCTGTGACCACTGACCACCAATCTCTGCCCTCTGTGGAAAATCAGCTGTGCAGGGGCAGGGTGGTGGTGCTCCAATGTGGTTTGTAGCTGTCCACTGGGTGTGCTGGCTCTGGGGTTTCTCAGGTGGTGCAGGCCAAAGACCGCCCCCACCTATGTTCTGGCCAGGGCCACCCTGCATAAGCTACAAAACAATCTGCAGATGGCTGGTACTTGTGTGGGGCTTGGAGGTTCCCAGGCAAAGCCAAGTTGTGAACCTAGGCTGGCTGCTGCTGGGCCTGGAGCCACTTAGCAAGAGGTTCAGGGCCTGGGAGCTCACTGAGGCTGACTGTTGCTTGTTTGAAAGGATTTAGGCAGTTTCATGAGCCAAGACCAGCCACTCATATGGAAAAGCAGCTTAGGTGGGCCTGTAGATGGGTGGGACAGAGTCTCTGTGGATCTCCAGGGCAGGGCAAACAGTATTAGCCAGGAGTCTCAAATAAGGCACCCATCTGCTGGCTCTGTAGCTTTGTTGGGGGAGGATTCAGAAAAGGAACAGTGGCTTCTGCCTGCCTTTTGCTCTGGGAGAAAGCTGTCCCCCATCTCTCATCTTGATGCCAAACACTTTAGTTCCTCCCCATATGCCAGTGGTGCCTTTCAAGCTGCCACCTTGGTGCTGGAGCTCAGAGGAAATGAGTCTGAGTCTGTGCAGGTTCTTTAAGAGGAACTGCTTGGGACTCCAATAGTTTCTTTCACCAACTAAATCCCTGATGGTTTTTGCAGCCAGAAGTTATGGCAGCTTCGCTTCTTGGTTCTGGAACCCTGGGATGGGAGCCTGGTGTGGGGCAGGACTCCTCACTCCCGAGGTATCCCTCCTGAATTTTTTTTTTTTTAAGATTTTATTTATTTTCAGAGAGAGGAGAAGGGAGGGAGAAAGAACAATGTATGGTTGCCTCTCACATGGCCCTCACGGGGACCTGGCCCGCAACCCAGGCATGTGCCCCAACTGGGAATCGAACCGGGACCCTCTGGTTCCCAGCCCGCGCTCAATCCACTGAGCTACACCAGCCGGGCATCCCT